>LNAC01000291.1:390916-515886 GCA_002007465.1 Ailurus styani
CCATAAAGAACTTATCAAACTCAACACTCATAGAACAAATAGCCCAGTCAAGAAATGGGCAGAATACATGAACAGACATTTCTCCAAAGAAGACATCCAAATGGCCAACAGACACACGAGAAAGTGCTCAACATCACTCAGCATCAGGGAAATACAAATCAAAACCACAGTGAGATACCACCTCACACCAGTCAGAATGACTAAAATTAACAAGTCAGGAAACGACAGATGTTGGCGAGGATGCGGAGAAAGGGGAACCCTCCTACACTGTTGGTGGGAATGCAAGCTGGTGCAGCCACTCTGGAAAACAGTATGGAGGTTCCTCAAAAAGTTGAAAATAGATCTACCCTACGACCCAGCAATCGCACTACTGGGTATTTACCCTAAAGATACAAAGGTAGTGATCCTCAGGGGCACATGCACCCGAATGTTTATAGCAGCAATGTCCACAATAGCCAAACTATGGAAAGAACCTAGATGTCCATCAACAGATGAATGGATAAAGAAGATATGGTATATATATACAATGGAATCCTATGCAGCCATAAAAAGAAATGAAATCTTGCCATTTGCAACGACATGGATGGAACTAGAGGGTATTATGCTGAGCGAAATAAATCAATCAGAGAAAGACAATTATCATATGATATCTCTGATATGAGGAACTTGAGGGGCAGGGTGGGGGGTCATGGAGGGTAAGGAGAGAAAAAACGAAGCAAGATGGGATTGGGAAGGAGACAAACTATAAGAGACTCTTAATGGCATGAAACAAACTGAGGGTTACTGGGGGGTGGGAGGGTAAGGATAAGGTGGATGGTTTACGGACACTGGGGAGGGTTTGTGTATGGTGAGTGCTGTGAAAGGTGTAAGCCTGATGATTCACAAATCCATATCCCTGGGGCAAATAATAACAATAAAATTAAAAAAAATTATCAGGATTTTGATTGGGATTGCATGAATCTACAAATCAAATTGGAAAGAACTGACATCTTAAAAATACTGAGTATTCCAATTCATGGAATATTTTTTCCATTTCCATCTCCTTTGATTAATTTCACAGAGTTTTCCTTATAAAAATCTTATACATACTTTGTTAGACTTATACTAAGTTGTTTTCTTTTTTGAGATAATGTAAAGGTATTGTGTTTTGTATTTTAAATTCCAACTGTTCATTGCTGGGACACAGAAAAGCAAATGACTTTTGCACATTAACCTTATATCTTGCAGTCATTTATTAGTTCCAGAAGGGTTTTTTATGGTTCTGGGTTTTGTTTTTGGTGAATTCTTAGGGATTTTCTACCTAGATAAGCATGTTGTCTACGAACAGAGACAGTTTTATTTCTTCCTTCCCAGTTTATTTCCTTTTCTGGTCTAATTGTATTATCTAGGACTTCCAGCACAACGTTGAACAGGAGTGGCAAAAGGGAGTTTCTTGTTCCCAATCACAGACAGAGAGCATCTAATTTCTCAACATTAGGCATGATGTTAGCTATAGGTTTTATGTAGATGTTTATCACTGAATTGAGGAAATTCCTCTTTATTTTTAGTTTTTTGGGAGTTTTTACCATTAATGGGTGTTAGATTTTGTCAAATGCTAATTCTAAATGTATAGATACTGTCATATGATTTTTTTTTTGTTAGCCTGTTAACATGACAAACTGTAATAAATGATTTTTGAATTTTCAACTAGTCTTGAATACCTGGAATAAATCTACATTGTTGGGGTGTATAATATAGTGTCGGATTTTATGTGCCAATATTCTTTATAGTTTTTGCATTTATGTTAATAAGAGGTATTGTTCTGTAGTTTTCCTTTCCTGTAAATGTCTTTATCTGGTTTTGGTATTAGAGTAATGCTGACCATTATAAAATGAATTAGGGGGCGCCTGGGTGGCTCAGTGGGTTAAAGCCGCTGCCTTCAGCTCAGGTCATGATCCCAGGGTCCTGGGATCGAGGCCCACATCGGGCTCTCTGCTCAGCAGGGAGCCTGCTTCCTCCTCTCTCCTCTCTCTCTGCCTGCCTCTCTGCCTACTTGTAATCTCTCTCTCTCTGTCAAATAAATAAATAAAAAATCTTAAAAAAAAATGAATTAGGAAGTGTTCCTTTTGCTTCTATTTTCTGCAAAAAAACTGCAGAGAAATTGGTATGTTTGGTAGAAGTCACCAATGAAACCATCTGGACCAATGCTCTTTTTCTGGAAGGTCAGTAATTACTAATTCAATTTCTTAAATTTATATGGGCCCATCTAGGATTAGCCAATAGGTGTTTCCATCCTCAGCTTCCACCATCAACTATTCCTTTTGGGTGTGTCTCTTAGGCCAACCTCCTGAGAAGAGCATCTGATTGGTTCCAGCACTTTTTTTCAAGTGCTTCCAGATGTAAATTAAATGACTGTCCCTAGATCCAAATACATGAAATCAGGAAGAAGGTCATGTAGTATAGTCTGAGGCCATTAAAGGGCCAAGTCCTTGGTTGGGATAATTTCTTTTCAAAAGGACTGTGGAGAGGCAGGCAACAAGTGCTGAGTATTTCAGGAGTGGGGGCCAATTTAACAGGTGTTGAGATTTTAAGAATCTCTGTATTTTTAAAATGTCTTTGGTATTACTACCAGAGTAATGTTCTTTCAAAGAGTAAAATGGAAATTATTCTCTTCCCTTCAATTTTCTGGGAAAGTCTGTGTAGAAGTAGCACTATTTTGTCCTTAAATATTTGGAAGAATTCAGCTGTAAAGATATCTGGACTTGGAGTTTTCATTGTGAGAAGGTTTTTTTTTAGCTATAAATTCAATTTTTAAAATAAATATAGCTACCGAAGTTATCTATTTCTCCTTATGTGAGTTTTGGCAGAATGTGTCTCTCAAGAAATTGGCTCATTAGTTATCAAATTTGTGGGCATAGAGTTGCTCACAATATTCCTTTATTATGCTTTTAATGTCCATGATGGTCTCTCTTTCATTTCTGATATTAGTAATTTATGTCTTCTCTCTTTTTCTTTGTTAAACAGGCTAGATATTTATCAATTTTATTGACCTTTTCAAAGAACCAGCCCATAATTTCATTGATTTTCCCTAATGTTTTCCTGTTTTCAATTTCACTGATCTCTGCTATAATTTTTTATAATTTTTCCTCTGCTTGCTTTAGATGTATATTACTTTTCTTTTTCTAGTTTCCTAAGGTAGAAGCTTAGACTATTTCTTATTTTCTATATATATGTGCAACTCAATGCCATAAATTTTCCTTTAAATACTGTTTCACCACATCTCACAAACTTTGATAAGTTTTATTTCAATTTAATTTCTCTTGAGACTTATTCTTTGATCCATGTGTTATTTAGAAATGTGTTATTTAATCTCCAAATATTTGGGGATTTTCCAGCTATCTTTTGGTTATTGATTTATGGTTTAATTCTACTGTGGTCTGAGAGTATTTTATATGATTTCCACTCTTTTAAATTGTTGAAGTATGTTTTATGATCCAGAATGTGGTCTATCTTAGTGAATGCTCCGTTTGAACTTGAAAAGGATGCATATTTTGCTGCTGTTTCATGGAGGTTTACTTTCCTATTCTTAGAATTGATATTAGCATTTGCTTTTATAGAAAAGCAAGCTTTGTATTTTCCTTCTGCCCTCAGTTCATTTTAAGATCAAGGTACTTTCAGTTAATCAATGCATTGAAATTAACGTATCCACAGATAGTTTTTATTTCATACTGTAATAATATTTCATGTTCTACCATGTAATAAAGCAAGAAAAAGAAAAGAAAGGCCAAAAAGGTTGAAAAAGTAATACTGTCTTGTTTCTCAACATGATTGTCTGTATAGAAATTCCTAAGAAATCTCTAAAAGAAAAATACTGACGGTATAATTTAGCAAAGTGTCAGGACACAAGATCAATATATTATCAACAAATCACTGGAAAATGAAATTTAAATGCATATATTTATACACATACATTAGTTCATGCAAGATCTTATTGCTTTGTGACAGAAGGTCCCTTCAGAGTACATAGTTTAATGTCAGAAGTGGAAATACTGAGCAACAACTATTAACCCTTTAAATTATGTGAATTTAAAAATAATAATCTAAGAAAGAGTCCAAAGAGGAGTTATGGCTACTAGGTGCATGGTAACCATGTCACAAAATTGAGGGACCTGCAAAACTCTCTCCCTTCCAACCCTCCACTGTAGAAACAGGTTTGATAGGAAAAAAAAAAATAGTGTGAGTTGGAACTAAGACAAAGAACAGCTCGGCAGAAATTTTTTACAGAAAAAACTGCTAAATGTTTATTAAAAGCCTATTCTAGGGGCACCTGGCAGGCTCAGTCAATGGAGCATGCAACTCTCGATCTCAGGATCGAGGTTCAAGCCCCACGCTAGGTGTGGGAATTGCCTAAAATGAAATCCTAAAAAAAAAAAAAAAAAAAAGTCTATTCTAAACACTGAGTTGTTCTCTGCTGTCCTGGAACTTATAATCATGTTTCAAAGACAAGATTATTTTCCGAAAAGTTAAATAATGTAAGGTACTCTACGATTTACGGCCAAGATGAATGGTAGAGATAACCATGGCAGGAGCTCGCCTGAGAGAAGGGAGATATCAGTGTGGGCTGACATGTTAGAAGAACATTTCAGGAAAACAAGAAATAATGAGGGAGTATGACCCAGGGAAGGGAATGGATAAAGTAAAAGAAAGAAACTCTATCCCTAATAAAACGATTCAGCTGGCCTGATCAGCCCCTCCTCCTTGACTTCAGTTCCTCTTTGAAGATGACCTGATACCCCGGTTTAAGGAGGGTGACAGAGAAGGAAGAAATTGAAGTCCAGCTGCTCTCCTCCCCTCTGGGAGTCTCCGGACCCGGCCAGCAGCTCTAGGGGTTGAGTGGCCCTGGGATCCTGGCCCCAGGCTCCACTGCAGGACTGTCATCAGAGGAAGCAGGGTGCCTTCCAGAAAGCAGGGCCCCCAAACCACAAAGACCCACACAGTACAGAGGTCAGAGACTCATCGAGCTAGTCACAGTCACAGACAGAAGGGAGACACGAGAGAAGATTCTTTTAAATGTTACAAGTTGAAATAGTCAGAAAGAGTTGTGATTAAAAGGCATGAACAATATGGCAGAGGAAATAGGAAGAAGAGGCTCTGAAAAGACAAGGAAGATAAATACTGAAAAAACAGTGTTAGAAAGCAATTTTTTAAAAATACAGTTGTATTTTAAAGACTGTGAAAAATAAGCCTTATGGATTTCCTACTGAGAAAAGATGAACTGAGAAGGGAACCAAAGAGAAAGAAAAATGGGGAGTAGAGGGAAAAGGAGAGGGTCTGAGAAGGAAAACAGAAAGAACTAGAGCTCATCTTCTGTGAACGTTCCAATATTCGATATTTTGAACTATTCGTTACTGGATAACTAGCTTTCTTTCCTTTTTTTTTTTTTTTTTTTTTTTTTTTGCCATGAAAGTACAGTTAAAAAAAAGCATTAAAGCCGGACCAGCCAGAAAACATACACAGCCCATGATGGGAAAACATTGTGAGAGCCACAGACTCATGTCATCAGAATCCTGCTCTTTGCAGACACGAATCACGTTCGTGGTTTCGGTCAACGTGTGCATTTTGGTAGTAGCCCACACAATGGAGACGGGATTATGCCATAGGGGAAGTATGGTATTCTTGGGTAGCATAATCCTGCTATCCTAAGCGTGTGTACTTGGACCAAAGGGTTCTCAGAAGCCGTGCAAACAAGCACAGAAATAAAGACAAGGATTCCCAAGCCATCAGTAGGGACAACTCTGCTATAAGAAGTCTAAACACGGCTGAACTCTTGAGGATAAGTCTCTTAAGAAACAGGTTTCCACGCACTCTTCCTATGAACACCCTCCCACCCTTCCTTCCCTTCCCTCATCTCCCTCAACAGTTTTTACGAAGCACCTACTCTCTTCTAGGCATCATGCCTGCTAGTGTCTCCTTAGACTTCTAGATTTTCTTTCTTTTCCAGTCTGAGCAAATTATGTCTTTCAGGATAAATATGTCTGCCTGTCTCCAGTCCAGGATTCCAAGAGTACAAAAGGGTCAAAGGGGTTCTGGTGCTGGTCACCCCAAAAGACAAAGGCCACTGCTTCCATAGAGTACATCAAAACACACCCAAATAATTTTTTAAAGAGAAAAAAAAATCACTCCCACGACTGATTCACTCGTAAAGAACAGACTTGGCTAAAACAAACTCAATTATATACAATCAGTCCTACCTACTCTACCGCCCCATGATTCCCATATCTGAGAAGGCTCTTGACATCTGTTTTAGGAAAAAAAGAGTATGAAAGAGCCAACTGGTCTGAGCGGCCTTATCAGAGTCACGTTGAATTACAGCATTTGTTACTTTGTTGAGGCAACACGGCATTAAGGCCAAGTACACAGCAATGTCAGTTGTGACATATTCCCAAATTACAAGAAACTTTTCTTGCCGTCAGCATGGTGGTGGAAGGCAGTGGGGATCGCTACTGGTAATGGTTAATGTTCATTTCTTCCTGTTCCACTTTCTATAAACAAGGTAATGCCTATACAAGCTCATTACTGTAAACTGAGCACATTTAAATTGGCAGTAAAACCAGAGTATTTACTCTAGCGCACATATAAAGTGCCTCATCCAATGTTTTGGAAATGTTTCAAGTTTTGAAACCAAGCAGCTGGCAGCTTTACAAGCCAAACCTTACACTTAAATCACTCACTCTGGAAGGTTTTTCGGTGTCCCGTGTCAGGTAGTACCATTCAGCAGACGTTCATTCCCCCACCCCTCGGATTCTTTTGCAATAAATTTGCATTCACAGGGCTCTTATAACTCTTCCAGCACCGCAGACTCCGATGGCTGTTGATTAAATGTATATATCCTGTGCATTTAATCTGACTTTCATTATGGCCACTTCGTAAAAACGCCACAGACGGGACAAGCGATGACACATAGCAAGAACCTGGAATCCCTGCAAAGCCTCAGATTAGGTTTTTTCTCCTTCTTTATTAATAGTGACCATTTTGTGGCCCAGCTCTAAATCAGCCAAAGTATTTGACAGCAAATGTTCCTATCTATGGATTATATATAACCTGTCCCATGCACCAGATGAAAAAGGGATAACCCTGGGAAAGGAAGGGCTTGCTTCCATGTAAATCATGTTACAAATTGGACAACACCCAGAGAGTTCATTGTTCAGCCTCAATTGTGAAGGCCATTCCCATTTACTATTCCCCGCGAATCGATGTTAATTAAGGTGGACTGAGACCATAAATCAGCCTGGGAGTTTTACAGTGTAATTCAGCATTAAGCATATATATTTAAATTAAAAGTAACTGATTAACCACTAGAGTTTTTCCAGAAGTGGCTGGGGCCATTTCTTTATAACGAAGATGTGTCACTTTTCATTTCTGTGGAGAGAAAGAAATCCTGTATTATCTTCTAAAAGGGGGAATGAAGGCTAGGAAGTGAGTCATAATAGCACTGGTTATCGGGAGAGGGGAGCTAGGAGGAGAGAGGGAAGAGAAGGACGGCAGAGAAGAGCTGCAGGTGAAAGGGAAGCAGCTGGCATCTTCCTTCTGTCTCCCTTCAAGTCCTTAACTCTTCCTCTAGCCCCGATCATTGGCTCTGCACCTACCACACAGTAGGCTCTGTGCTAGGCATGGGGGGAGACAGAAAGAAGTAAGAATCAGCGCGTGCCCTTGGAATAAGAGTTTAGCCCTGTAGAGGGGAAGACTGTCACAGTAACAAGCTGCGACAACGTTTACAAGTATTTGTGGAACACCCACTATGAATATGCTTCCAAGACAACATTCCAACTTCATATTCCAACTCAATGAAACACTAGACCGGTCATTTCTGTGCCTCAGAAAAACCCCACCGAAGAACTGCATCTGTCTGACAGAAGCCAAGAGAACATCCTTGTGGAGGACAGGACCCAGGCATCATCAGAAAAAGCACCAGGTCCATGAAGCCACAGCTGAAAAGACAGGATTGTCCGATGATGAAATCCTTCTTCAAGAGCCATGCTAACAGAGCCCACCTGCACACACCTCACTACACTGTGAACAGGAAGACAACCTGCAGAGAGAGAACCTGGAGAGGAATTTGTTTTAACCCAAAGTACGTGCGTAGCTCAGTCAATGAATAATTCAGATTATTAACATCACTAGATGCCCACGGTATATGGAGCATTTTTACTATTTCATTTAATCTATGTCACAAACCTGCAATGCAGGTATTTTCCTTCCAGATGTGTAAATGAGGGCTAGGGTTACAAGAGCAAGTTTATACTGCAAATAATTTACAGGGCAAAAAGCTGAACGTAGGTCTCTAAATGCTAACTACAGAGCTTTTCCATTCCTCTCGACATTACTGGTCCCCTCTCCACCCCCACCTCTTGTCTCTGCTAAACTATAACTTTAAGTTAAAGATCTGTGTTCAATTAGGCCAAAAGCAACAGAAAGAATATAATTAGAACATTGCCCGTAAAGTCAGAATTGAAAACCCAACCAATCAAGGGAATAATGATAAAAGTTAACATGTGAGTGCTTACTATGTTCCAGGCACTGTTCTAGATACTTTCCATGTATTAACTCATTTAATCCTCAAAATGATTCCATGCGATAGGCATTATCATTATCCCTGTTGCATAAAGGAGGAAGCTGAAGCTCAGAGACACAAAGGAGCTCACCCAGAGCTAGGCATGCGGTGGAACTGGGACTCGAAACCCACACAGTCTGGCACCCCTTTCCTCTGGGGCTCTGGATAAGGACACCTGAGCTCTCCTGAGTTATCTCAACATGCAAAGTCACACTGGAGCTGCGGGGTCCTCATCTGACCACTACCGATTATGTAATGTGGTTGGTTATTCAAACTGACTAAGCCAAAGGGTTTCTTTATAAGGGGACATCACTTTAACGGTCTTATTTTCTCCTGCAGCAGAAGACGGAGGCGGAGGCAGAGTGCTAGTGTTCTGCTCTCAGTTTCACACTAACTGTCCAGCAAGTCTCCCAGCTCCCTGAGCCCTCAGTGTCTGTGTCTACGACAGTCTCATTCCCGGTCACTGAAGACAGGCTAACCTAGGGCAGTTGTGATAAAGTATTCTGTCCAGCTCCTTGACAGATATTGATAATCGATCACAATATCTTTCAGTTTAACTTCTGAATACTTTTCAGCATGGCACGTTAGAAACCTAGTGACACCTGAATGGAAGATGTCTTCTCTAACTGCTTACAAGTAAGTTCTAGCGACTGGGTTCATCTGAGGTACTGGTATCCAACACGCATGGCCACCAGTGGGCGCTCAAGAGGAGTTCATTGAAATTCTGTGACACCACAGCCTTCTCTTGCTTCTCCTCCAAGCGCATGCTGATGTTTCTAGAACTATTGCAACAACGTATCTCTGTGCCCATGGCAGAGTCCTACCTCTGGGTTCGGTCTCCTTTTCCAATTACGTCTAGTACTTGAACATGCAACTGATGTGCTAGAAAGTCACCATTCTGAAAAAGGGAAATTTAGGTGAAAAAGAGTCCTACAACAGACATTTTACAATTTATGCAAGGTCAACACCGAGCACAACTGGAAACTGCCCACCTCCCCAAAGTACCGGTCTTAGTGTCTTGTTGGGAAACTATGAGGTATGCCACCATCATACTTTATCAGCCAAATCTTATTAAAGCACGATTTTAAAATGCACTAATGAATGAATATCTTTTTCTTGGTCTAAATATAGTGAGTGGAGGCTGCTTGGGTTAGGAAGAGACAGATTCACAAAGCTGGAAGGGGTCCTGGATATAATCCATGCAAATGAAAACTGTTACTAAGTAAACTTCTCAAAAGGAGTTCAATTGACTTGCCCAAGGTCACACATCAGGCTAGTGGCAGCATAGAGACTGGAACCTCCATATCCTGATTCCCACCCAAGTGCCTTCTCTAAATTCAGTCTTCGCTGATGCTCCTACTGAAAGCAGATGTGATGGCTGCCCAAGTCATCGGAGCAATCCTCACTGCATTTCGTTCACAATGTCTCTTTAACAATTACTCAGCACAAGCAATTTTGCTTGACTCCCTTTTTCCTTCAACACAATCAATGCAAGTGACAGCAAAATAATTTTTCACTTCCTTTCTTGAAAGCAAAATGTGTTTGGAGAGCAATGGTGATTTCCATTCCTAATGTGATTCTGCTTAGAGATGAGGTCCTGGGATATTTTCTGCAGTCCACCCCCCTCCCCAAACAAGATGCAGAACTATGAATTTCTGCCAGAGGGCAGGCAGCAGCCGGGACTACTGTGATCCGCAGGTAGGAATTTATTTCTTGGGCTTATTAAAGAACAGTTTTGTGCCCTTACAACCACGGGGCTATGTTTGAGGGCCCAGGATGGGTCTTTCAAAACCATCCTAATGACTTCCCACAGGACAGTTGGTCTTGGATGAGCAGAGGAGAAAGGGAATGACCAACCTCGACTGACTTAGGAGCTGGTTACAATTTCACTGCATCAAAGTGATTCCTTTTTCATCTGTTCTTTCTCTGTAGAATCTATGTACCCAAGGCTGAATAAGAAAAGGGCATCAAATGCCAAAGTCTTAATAAAATTGTCACAGCTGTTTGGCTCACGGTTCCTTCGCCCAGCAAAGGGAATTAAAGTAAAAATTCATAGTGGCACTTCGTTAGGGACACAGTCATTTGGGGGAAAAATCTGTAAGTATAATTTCCTCCTGTATATATTTCATGGTATCCTAGATTCTGGGCAAGAAACATCATATATTTCTCCATCTCAGAAATGTGATCCCCTTCCTGATGGAATGTGTTTAAGAACTCTAACAAGTACAATACTCTAATGCAACAAAGGCTTCTGCCCGGCAGAAGTGTCCTTTCCCAAATCTGAAAGAACAAGTATCTCAGGGTCCAAGAGGGGTGGGTTTGAAATATGAACAGAGTATACGTTCTGTCTCTGGATTGAAACAATCAGGACCATAAAAATGGGCTTTTTGAAAGCCAACTCAAGGTGACTAGGCTGTATACATTTTTTTTTTTTCAAATGAGACCATCAAGGTAACAAAGCAACATGCAAGTCTGTTCTCCCCAAGACAAGTGTAGAGACTGACGTTGCTTAGCATATGCAACCACGATGGTAAAGTGTTATGAGGGCTGTGTTCATATGTCAAACAGAGCAGAAAAATAAAGAAATCTACTAAGGACTGAGGTGATTAATCTTGCATGCATTCCTTTATCTTCCTTGTAGAACCAACCAGAGTAGAGTTCCTGGATCTGGAAGATCCCCGTGTAAATAAAGACCAGTCTGCCTTTTACCACTTATGCCATCCTGAGCCCTCTTAAGTAGACTCTCAAACTCTTTGAGCCTTGTTCCCCTCTCTGTAAGAACAGAAATAAGGCCCATCTACCTGACAGGGTTGTTGTACAATTAAGTGAGATAAAAATTAAGTGAATGTGCCTAAGGCTTTAGCTGGCTAAGATGGAAGTTTCTTCCTTCTCTAAGTTCCTTGGAAAAAAAGCTCCCTTGCCTTCGTTTGGTTTCCCCTGTACTCTAACATAGCACTTAACAAGCAGTCAGTGTTCAAAAGATATAATAAATCTCAATACCAGGGAAAGAAATGAAGATGGAATAAGGAATTCAGGTTGGCTGTCCACAGGGATCCGTGTCATCCAAAAGTGGCTTTCCGTTGTTTTGTAAATCTCAGCAGTTACCTGGATAGAGATTCAGAACAGTGAATTTAGCCACGCAAGCCAAGCCACATCACTTGGCCACTTTTGCAGCAGGAAGATAATGAAGGACAAATCAGGCCACACTTTTCAGCCCACAGCAAAGTGGCTGTGACAATACAGAGAGGCTGCCATGAAT
This sequence comes from Ailurus styani, assembly GCA_002007465.1. Taxonomy (NCBI): domain Eukaryota; kingdom Metazoa; phylum Chordata; class Mammalia; order Carnivora; family Ailuridae; genus Ailurus; species Ailurus styani. The sequence continues at coordinate 402,766 of LNAC01000291.1, forward strand.
TTTCTAATTGGGGAATGGAAACCCCCATGGAATTCCAAAGCAGCAGGCATTAATAGGAGTTAGGTGTAAATAATTTCCTATCCTCAATGAATCTTTGACATAAAGCTGCCATGTTTTATTTCTGTAATAAAACGTTTTGTTTTTTTAATAGTAAATGCTTCAAATGATTTGTATTAAACCCTGCAGTGGATTGTGCCTTGGAGAGTTGAATTTTACTCAGCTTGCCACTTAAACTGCTTTGGGCTCATCAAAGGAGAGTACCAGATAGCAAATCAATAACCAGACGTATCTATCTAAAGAAAAAAATTCAATTACTTTTAATTAAGCAGTACAAAGAAGTAGTTTAAGGACTTGTCATATGTTCGTGATCTCCTTTTACATGACTACTCTGTTGTTTCTACTGATGTACTGTAACTTAAAGGGATCTGCGGACGACAGAAAACACACGGCACTACAACTTAACTGTACAAAATTAAATTTCTCTTGTAATACAGAATTGTACTGACGCTCACCTCAGTGCGCTACTCTGCGAAGCTGGTAGCCTTTGCATGCTATAATCAAAGGTAAAAAGGTGATTTTGAACTCTGATGAAAAAACATCCCCATCTTATTTTACTTCTAATTAAGAGGCTACCTACGTAAGTAAAAGAATGAAGCAAATGCTCAGATCATTTATGGGAGAGAAGTCGCCTGTTGAACTAACTAGGTAGTTAGAGCAAAAGTGATTCTGTTGACTTCTAGTCTTTGCTTTGCTTCACGCCAAAACATCTGGCTAAAAAGTGAAAAAACACCCAAATGGCATTGTATAGGAAAACACCTAGATGATTGATTGTGTTTTTCACTTTAAAGTCGGGGTTTTGTATTATAGAGACACGGCCTCTGTTCAATAGGTGTAATCTCTTACTGGCAAAAGCATGGTTTTACAGAGCTTGTTTTGACAAGGACTAACTTACCAATTCTAATTTTAAATCAATTAACTGCTTTAAAGAATGGACCCGATATTGTATGCTCTCAACCCCACTTATCCTGAGTCTTAGGCTGAAAGGCAGGAAAAGGGAAACGTATTCACTAGAAAAGACTGCAAAGTAGACTTTCCGAGTATGCACACAGCACAAGGTCAAAAGAATGGAGAAATGAAAGGCAACATTTAAAAACAGCTTTAAACTATTAATCCAAAGTGATTGTGTCAGAGTGTTTAAAAATGAAGGTTGTATGCACAGCACATTACACTAATGTGCAATGATTACACGACTTGTGTTAGTGTTATAAACAGAAATAAGTTATGACCTCAGCAGTTCTAGGTAGCAAAGATCCACCCGGCTTTTCCCGTGTCCACCTAACCTCAAGGTCTGTTTCTGAAAGTGAAAGGACACTGATGAGAGTCCAGAGACAAAAGGTCATTCATTAGTCATGTTCCCAGAGGACAGTTCAGTTTGGGCAGCCTTCAGGACACAAGGCTAGATCTGAATGAACTGGGAGGTGAGGTAACGGGTGGGGAGGCTGGCCTCTTTTCCCGAAGGAGGCTGCCTGGATTGTTTGGATTAAAGGGCTCTGGGGTAACAGAGCAGGGACCTGTGATTCAGATCTGGGAAGACCTAGTGTTCCATTTGACTCAGGATTTTAAGGGGCATGGCACGATATTTCTACCACAGACCAAAAGGGACTACTTTTCCCAGTCCTTTATCATAGCACCTAGGTTGAATCTCATGGAAGTCCTTCCTTTTGGTCTTGTTTAACCACAAAAATGGACAAAGGTGTCCTAAAATCAAGTTCTGCCTCTGCACTATTCTCATGCCGTATACATATACCACGGGTATACTTCCTATGTGTAGAAAGATTACTAGATGGTGTGACTTAGGTATGCCATTTAAACTTTCTGGGGCTCAATTTGTCATCTGTAAAATAAGATAATGAAACCACCTCATCCAGTAGATATAAGAATTTTCTGGACTATTGAAAAGTCTGCAATAGTGTGCACTCAAACTTTTAAGTGATTCAGATTCTGAATGTAAACAACCAATTCAAGGCGATTTATTAGTGCTCTTAAAAAGCTAGTCACGCTTGTTCTGTGTTTGCTTGTTTATTCATTCATTTACTCTTCTCCCCATTGTGAGTAACTGAGTCCCCTTTGACAAACCATGGAACAGGGCACAAAGATGGGGGAAGAAGGTAAAGATGGTGGAGGCCATCCAACATATGAACTGGTCTCCGGGAGTTTCTGATTGCTCTCCTCTTCTGACTCTCCCATGAAGACAGGCCAATGCAGGCTGGTTCAGACATAACCAGGGTTGCCTGGCCCTGAGAGGGTCTAAGCGGTGGTGTGGGAAACATGCTCTGAGAAGAGGAGATTCAGCAAAGGGCTTTAATGCCCTCCTGTCAGTTTGAGAAAGCGGAATGTAACATGATTTCTTTTGTCTTCTGCTTGGAAACAAATGTTCCTTTGCCTATCTTCCCTAGGTTTAATTAGTCTTCTGTCTTTCTCAGAATTCAGCCTGTTCATTTGCAAATCGAAGACATCAGAAAGGCTAGTGACTGTGGGTGTAGGTGTTGGGGGGAAAGGAGGCTGAAGTGTTTATTTTCAAAGCCACAGGGGTCCCCATTTGAAAAAGCACCCAGCTTATCTCAATGTTTTTGTTTGTATGATTTTGAATTAAAAGGTTAGAGCAATTCATTTAGGAGATTAAGCTGTCTTTACAATGGGCCTAGTTGCCCTATTTACTCACTAGTGTTGCTAGGGTTTTAAAAAAAAAGTCTCTACTACATTCTTCATTACTCTGGTGCAAGAATTTTTAAAGATTCCTGAGTCTTTGATTTTTATTGCCAATTAATTTTACATTAAAGTGATGTTTATTTGCTGGTCACAGATAAAAATCACAAGTCATCTGCATAACGGTTTAGGTTTGCCAGTTTTAGCACATGAAAAGATACAAGATGCCCAATAAAATATGAATCTCAGAAAAACAATTAATTAAATTTCAGCATAAGTATGTATCAAATCACTGGCAAATCATGGGGCATTCTCATATTTAAAAAGTATTCGTTATTTACCTAAAATTCAAATTTAACTAGACACCGTATATTTTATTTGGCAACCCTGCCAGGTTTTCATGGATGTTGTACACGCTCCAATAACGCCAAATGGAAACTGGGAGAAATTCCATTTCGTTATTTCATTATTATACTTAAACTTGCTTCTTGTAGCATTGAAGTACTTCATCAATCAGAGTAATACTCCCCAGTTTATGAACAGGTAAAGAGATACCTCGGGAAATCAAGTGAACTTTGACTACAGGATGAGACCTACTTCTAATCACCAAAGCCCATTCATTTATGGTAATTTTTCTCATTACGAAAAAGTAAAACACAAAAGGGACAACTGGTATCTTTGGCTGAATTAGAACTTCATGTCATGAACTACTACATTTAAATGCCAATATCATCTTTCATTTATGTTACAAAGCAAACATCCTGTGCAAAGAGAGGCTAAAAGACCCCAGTGCATATCCTAAAGTTGAAGAGGGCTTTGAAACAATAAATGAGTGATTTCTCCACAGGAGACTAAACATTTGCTTGTGACAGTAAACAAAAAGCAAGCTGAATTTTACACAGCACAATCATCTTCATGTATCAGTTGATATAGCTAAATGAAGAGAGGAATTACTGGATTTTTTCTTTCAATTAAAATTAAAAGTATTGCCCTAGACTCAAATGTTAGCAAATGCTTTCAAACATAATTGTCTGTGTTGTAAATGCTTAAATTCTTCCTCCCTCTCCACCACCACAAATATGCAAAAAGTTCTGTGTGATGCCTTCTTCTAACCCCAGGAATTGGATTGCAATATTTACAATTCATTCCTAAAACCCCTGAGTTAGTAAAATGTGATGATGAACTAATAAGTCTAATTGTGCATACCCTACCCAGTGAATTTCATTACCCTAAAGTCACATCTAATACTTAGGAAAAAAGGTTTTTTGGCAGACCTCAAGTCACCTTAATTTTTCATTTCTTTTTCTTTCTTTCTTTTTAAAACAGACACCTTATCCACAAAGGTGACATAAGATGAAAAGCTCAAATGAACCTGCAAACATCTGAGCAAGAAATCCCTATTTGCTGTTCAAACAAAATATTAGAAAAATCTTGCGAGGACTTGATTTTGAAATAACCTCACGCTTGAGGGAAGTCTGGCTAAGAAATGCCACCGAAAGCTGCCACCTGACCCGGAATTCCTCTACAAGAAAAACTAGCTATAACTACACGTGAGACCTTATATGAGAAACTGCCGGAATGTCAACTTCATTTGCAGCGGCCCCATATGGCCTGATCGCTCTCCCTGGCATGATAAATCACTGGCAGAACCCTTACCTTCCTACGTTTGATCTCTGCTCAGCAAGATGTGGTTTTGATGTGAAGAACTCCAGATCTCTTAGGTCAGAGACAAATAGCAGTGGCACTGACCTGCAAAGCGCTAAGTTTCTATTAGACTCAAGTGAAAAGCTGAAGGCTCCAGACAAGCATCCTCGCCACGGAGTTTGCCCGACCCACCGTGGTTTTCATGAGCTTAGGCTGACAGAAAAGCTGCCGAGGTGGGCTGGAGGAAAAATGCCAACAAATCTTTCTTTCTACCACCATGACCGGGGGTGCTAACATCCACTTTCCCTACGATTTAAAGAAGGAATTCTCTTGGGAGTCACTGTTCTAAAATTTCTAGTACTGTAAGTCTTTAACAAACACAATATTTTCTATTTCTGGTGGATCTTTGTGACACAGCTAAATCGCTCGTTCACGTAAGGAGAATCATTAACAGATTTCTACAGACTGCTCTCTGATAATTATAAGGACAACCTTGGGAAAATATTTGAAACACTGCTTTGACCAAAAATTTGGGGTCCCAGAAAGACTGCAAGAAAGGCGTACAAACAAGTTCAGTATTTTTCTTCTGATCCTATAATCCCAGGAAATGAAAAGAGTTCTGAAGAGTCAGGGTGGGGGTCAAGAAACCTTACAGCTCGTCCCATCCAGTTCCTTTTATAAGTAGATGGGTTCATAAATAAGCAATTCATTCTGCCCTATCATTTTATAAGTAATAAAACTAATGTCCTGGGAATTTAAGTAACTAAGTATCACAAACCATTTTCATATTTCCAGAGCCAATACAATAAGTTATTAAATAATCTATTCATTCATCAATTCCACAAATTTGTACTGCGTTCCTACGTGTACAAGGTACGTATGCTAAAAAGCATACATCAGTGGCAGAGCTGGGACCCGTCCGCTGCCTCATTCACTACTCTATGATACACCATACAGATTTTCTATTTCAAAGGAAGGGGTAGGTGAGTGGAACTGAAGGAGGGGAGTTTTTCATCCTAAAGAGTGTGTGTGTGTGTGTGTGTGTGTGTGTGTGTGTGTGTGTGTGTGTATGTGTCACTCTCAGAAGAGAGCTATTCATTTCAAAACACTCTACCTGGAATTCACTTTCTGGTCCTGGCATTTTGTCTATCAGTAAGTATGCAAATGAAATCAAACAATTTTCTTTTGTAGGACTCATTCCTTTACTCATTCATTCAAACACAAAGATGCATGGACCACACTTCATGTCAAGACCATCATGATAATCAGCTTTTATGAAAATTCAAATCTAGGAAGAAAACTAGTCTAGGCATTAAGCAATAATTGGATCCCTTGCTTTGGCATTATCAAACACAAAAGTTACTCAACAGTAATAATAAAGATCTGAAACCTAAAAACCCCCCCACACACACACATTTGAAAGGCTTCTTGCAACAAGTTCAGAAGCTATTTATTATAAAGATAACAACCAAATCATTCCAAGAATTGTAAGACTCAAATCAGTATGAAACTGTAATTGACTGAAATGATGAGAAGCCCTAAGAAAGCAAAGAGTGGTCTATCGTTTTAACAGCTGCATTATTTCAATAGCCGCCCTCTTGATAGCACTCACAATTAGAGGCGCTCATAAATAAGCCCCTCGTTAGCTCTCTGTACAACTAAGTTACTGACTTCGCAAATGTTCATTAAAAGCAAAATGTTGTTTCTTTTTTTTTTAGCTAAATGTAGTTTATGTACCCGTCTTTGTACAAACACGTCTACACTCAATGTTGAACAATAATCTCTCTCCTTAATTCAGATCATCAAGAATTCCAGAAACCACTGATTTGTATACTTTTTTTCCAAGCCTTCTTTTTCTCTCTGTTGGAATTCCTGGTAATGATACCAGAATGTGGGCAAACCTCATTAGTCTCCCTGCTGTTTACAAGACAGGATTTATGCTCAATGTGCTGAACACAATGACACACATCACTGAATGGCTAGAACTACCACCCAGGCTCTAATCTGAGAAATTTTTCACTCAGTACAAATACCTATCAGCATGGAGAAACATGGAAGAACAATTACAGCCAACACATGTAGTCTTTTAAGAGTACACCAATAAATACCCATTTGTGAAGGTTAATTTAATGCAACCCAGGCTGTTATCTGGAATAGTGTATGTCACCAATTCAATCCATTAAGTAATTACTAAATTCTCAGGAGGGCTCACAGAAGTCAAATGTGGTTATTCCAGGTTCATTGCTTCTGGTCTCCCAAAGGACCATGCAGGCCAACAGCTGGGGGAGCCGACTACAAAGGTTCCCAGGCAGAACTAGACATTTTATGAAAACAGGTAAATGAATGTGTGACCAAGGAAAGAGGGTCATCAAAGGCCAGCCTGACAGAAATACTTAGGGAAGAGGAAGAGAAGCAGAGACATACTCGGGGAAGAGAAGAGAGAAAGATGGAAAAGGTGAGAAGAAGGAATACCTCTGACTGAGGAGAGGAGAAGGAGAAAAGTGCTCTCTCTAAAAGTGAAGACAGAGCAATCTGAAGACTCTCAGATCTGGCTTCAAGGAGACAACCTGTCAGCAGATTCCTGAGGTAGGATTTTTGAGCCATTCACAATGAAACATTAATTATGCATCCCAACTACCACCCTCCTGGCACCGAAACTCTGTTAAAGTAGAGACATCGCATGACTTTCTGGGGCCCACTCTCTATTTCTCTATTCTGCATCCCCACTGAGGCTGCCTACAACAGACGAATCTAATGTGGGTAAGCCTTTGTGAGAAATGATGGCTCATAAAAGGCAACATGGAACATAGCCACCTGACTCTAGCATGCGTCTCTCCCACACAGGTTACACTCAAGGTACACAAAATGATGGCCTATGGAGAGAGAGGAAGCACTAGAAAGAATGTGAAATACATCCACTTTTGATGGTCCCACACATAACTCACTCCCAAGTAGATCTGAAGAACGGTAACAAAGGAAAGCACTTGTTGAATGAAAAAGAAAAATAGTAACAAGAAGGACTTATTAAGGGCAGTGTGCAGCTACCCAGCCAGTGAGAATCCAAGAACACCGTTCTTTACCATAGACCAAAGAGTCACATCTATGTGTGTTGGTTATATCAATCTTTTATTGTGGTTTTTTAATGGACACTCTCATCTTTATGAAATTATTGTTAATGGTAGCTATAATATCTACTATAATTATGTTTTGTAACGGGATTTGTAGTCAAAGAACTGGGCTTGGGATTGTCCTATACAATACTCAGCAGAGCTTTAGGCTAACAGTTCAAATTGTGCTTGTTCCTTTGTTATGAGCAGAGAAGGAAGAAGACTTGAATCCTGGAAATTGCCACCTACTAGCTATCAAGCCTGAAGAATTTATTTAACTTTAATATGCTTGATTTTCTCACTTGTAAAGTGAGATTAACATAACATCCACATCATAGAACTGCTGCAGTTATTAAATGTAATCACATGTGAAAAGCACTTTGAAAATTTTCGTATGAATATTAAAAAGAACTATTAGTAGCCAGTAATGACAATAAAGTGTAACAAGTATTCATTTCACTGTAAGGCACTGAGCTAGATGCCTCAGAAACACTAAGATGAGTAAGAGTTTATAATCTGGTACAGTTTAGGAGGGAGTTACCCAGAAAAATACAATCATACAGGGCAAAAATTTTACCATTTATGAATAGTGCAAACAAGTAATATAGGCATTCAGAGACTATAGGTTCATCCTTAAAAAGTCAGTGTGAGGCCAACTTTGTCAGGTATTACATAAGCAGTATGTGCAAAAGGGCTAGATTCAGTTTTAAGGTTGGAGAACTTCATTCTTCCTCGGTAGCTTCTTCAGAGCTGGAGGAACACATGCACAGATCAATAACTTATGAAATCCAAACACAAAGGTGAATGTGTAATATACCCACTTTGAGTTTAAAACACAGTAAGTTAAAACATTAATGAAATACAGAGTAATGTTATTTTCAAGCCTGGTCCTAAGGAATAATTTAAATTCTCTAAACTAACAGGATGAAGCACCATACTGAATTAGTTATTCAAGAAAAGAGTTTATCAGAAATTCTTTTTCACATTATGTTAGCTGTCATCCCTCTAGTTGTTCTCCAGTCCTATATAAACAAACAGCACACAGTGAAGAATTTACCTATTTACCTAGTAATGTTCCTTCAAAAAATGAGCGGGGTGTGAGAGAGAGAGAGAGAAACAGGAAAGAGAGAGAGAGAGAACAGGAGCTAACATTTGAGCACTTATTCTGTTGTAGGTTATACAAGAAAGATACGGAAATAAGTTTTAACATGAAAAACTTATAATGATCATATTATCCTAAAGTTTTATACAATGACTCCTTAAAGATAGGTTTATAGAATGTACTACTGTTCTTAGTTTAGGGAAACCAACATGCACCGAAATCATCATCCACCGAAGTAGGACTAGTTTCTGATATTTTCCCATCACAGAGAAGACCAGGCTTAAAGAAAAACCACACATTCTGAATCTCGTAATCTCGTTCCAAAATTGCACGGAATACAATTTTGAAAAATTCTTTACCCATTAATATCATTTGATTTTTTTCCTATATGTTACATCATTTGTTCTTGACTTGCCTGTGTTCTGACATATATACAAATACCAATTACAGGTGGATTAAGACACAATGAGGAAGGTAAGTTTTTTAATAATGAAAGTAAACTTTCAGAAGACTATATAAAAGAACATCTTGGAAAAACTCGGAATAAGGATGGATTTCTTTAAAAAGACACCAAAAGCACTAAACATAAAGAAAAGATAGGGGCACCTGGGTGGCTCAGTTGGTTAAGTGTCTGCCTTCAGCTCAGGTCAGGATTGAGCCCCACATCAGGCTCCCTGCTTGGGGGTGGGGGAGCCTGTTTCTCCTTCTCCTTCTGCCATTCCCCCTGCTTGTGCTCTCTGGCTCTCTCTCTCTCTGTCAAATAAATAAATAAAATCTTTTTTTCCCAATAAAAAAGAGAAATATTCCTCACTATTTGCATTTAAAACCATATGACATTACACTTAAAAAGGAAGAGGAGGAAGAAAAAACACAAGGGGGCAGAAATTTTTCACATGGTACATAACTGTCAAAAAATAATAATCCCAAGTACATAAAAATTGCTACAAGCCAGTAAAAATACACACATATGCAAACAGAAATGAGCAAATGATATTCTAGCCAGTTCACAAAGGAGGACAGCCAAATGGCCAACAAACATAAGGACAGATACTCAATCTCACAAATCAATGCAATGCAAATTAAAATGGCAATGAGATACCATTTCACACAGACCGACCAAATTTAAGAAGTATGAGAACTCCAAGTATAGGTGAGGATGGAGAGCAGCAGGGGCTTTGCTAGACTGCTGGTGGCAGTGGAAACTAGTGTAACAGTGCCGGACAGAAATGTCCAATCCCTAATGAAGATGTGGATCCACATACCCCATGAGCCAGCAAAATCACTTCTCAGTATAAACCCTAGAAAAGCCTCTCACCCAGCCATCTAAGAAGATATGCTTAGGAATATTTAGTTCATAATTACTGTAATAGCAAAATACTGGAAGTACTTTAAATGTTACTAGGCGAATGAATGAAAAATTGTAATACATTCAAAGAATGGGATCTGACAGTGAATGAATGTATGACGATGAATGAATCACAAATACATCCAATAACATGGAGGAGTCTTGAAAATATTATGCTACGCAAACAAAGCAAATTGTAGCACGGTACCATTTACAGAACATACTAGCACGCAAAACAAGAGTATATATTGTTTATGAATACATACAGATATACAGACACATAAACCTATGAGACAGATAAATGTCTCTGAGGAAGGAGGGGGGAAGAAATGGGAGGAATGGAAGAAGGTCACAGATGGAGCTTCAATATATTTCTTTTTTAAAAAAAATAGCAAATATTGCCAAATATTAAGAACTAACAAATCTGGGTACAAGGAAACAATATGTCTGTTGTATTATACCCTATAATCTTCCGCATGATTGAAACGTTTCATTTCCTGTCAAGTAGGTCTAACAATACAGTGTGCTGTTGGTTTGCGGAGCCTGAAGCATCTCTTTCCCTTCTGAATGCTCACGGGGCTTCGAGGGCATTCATCTCGAGCACCTGCATCTTCCACTACGCACTGTAGTTACATGTGCACAGGTCCTCACCCCACATCCAGTGGGAATCCTCCCCAGCCGTTCAGGGCAGGGCCCACATCTGGAGATCTTTTCATGCCAGAACAGTGACTAACAGTGCTTTGTACACAAGTGTCCCAAATAAAAGTCAGATGAATAAACAGATTAATAAATTCGGGTAAGCAAAAGCGTAGCTCTGGACGTAAAAATAAAAGTGACCTCAAGATACTACAGTGAGAGATACCCTTCCCTGTGAAAATCAAGTTATATTAGTACGTTGGGTATCAGACTCTAAAACATAGATGAGAAACCAGAATTCACTGGTTTCGGGTTTGCTCAGAAATTTAACCAGTCATACTGATTCCTGATCTCCTCCCCCAAAACGATTCTGGGCAAAAGTCCAATTTTCACACTTAGGGAAATAAGACTTTATGTTATCCTCTGTAGATTTCTAAAGACACTTCATAATTTTGTCTTATCAGGCAAGGTCGTCTTGTGTCCCCTTTTCCTTCCCACCATAAATACTCCATCATTACACACATATCAGCCCATAGATTGGGTGTATGTATTGGTTGTGAGGACTTGGAAAGAACGAGCTTATTTTCGTCTGTTACTTGGTTTACCTAAATTCACAATATTTTGTAAGATCCACTTACCTGAAGGTAGGTTCCATCATACCTGTGTGAAGAGCGCCCCCAATGTATACCATTTTTTGACGAAGTTTGATCTTTAAGAAGTCCCTAGAAATGACGTGGGACCAAAAAAACCCTAAGCGTCACTGGACTTAAAATCAGAAGATGTAGGCTAGAGGAATGAAAAGAATGCACGAGAAAATGTATAAAAAATACAATCTTTAATTATTTTGAAAATTTCCCCCTATATTTTACAATCAAGACTGGAAAAGAGTTTGGGAACCCCTGATATCCTAAATTCTTTGCAAATAAGAGACAGGTGTGTCCAGTTTTAGCTGGACAATGGGTTTTATCTTTCCAGAGATCTAGGGCTAAATCAACTGTTACTCTGGCTCTCCAAAGGTCAGCTTGTGATGAGGAAAGGAAACAGAGCAGCTAACTACTTCTGGAGGTAACAGAGCTTAACTGAAGTAAGAAGAAAGCTTCCTTCCATAATAAAAATTAGAATATTCATTCACAGACATTCTAATTTTTAACCACATTCTACAGAGGTCAATAAACCCCTGTGTTTAGCCCCAGGGAAATTTTGGTGAGAGCCCAGCAAAAGTCTAGGTGGTGAAAGCACCCAATTATTATTCCAACTGGAATTTTCAAAGGTTGGAAGTATTTCCAAATCACGTGACACAACAGAGACGTGCTGTAAATAAACTCATTAAGAGTTAAGATTTTGAAGGGAAACATTTTAAACACTACTTCATCTTAAAGGCCAACAAATGAGCAATGGAGAAATGCCAGAGGTAAGAAATTCTCAATTTGAATAATCTCATATATCTGAAAGGTAAAATGGAATGGTGCTCGAAGATACATCTGAAAAGGCAATTAAAAATTATCCAAAGCAGGGCTCCTGGGTGGCTCAGTCAGTTAAGCTCCTGACTCTTGATTTTGGCTCAGGTCATGATCTCAGGGTAGTGAGATGGAGCCCCGCATCCACCTCCAGACTCAGCATGAAATCTGCTGAGATTCTCTCTTTTCTTTTGTCTCTCGCCCCTGTTCTCTCTCTCTCTCTCTCAAAATAAATAATATATTTTTTAAAAGTACCCAAAGTGACACTATGGCAATCACTTTTTTTTTTTAATTTATTTATTTGACAGAGAGAGAGAGAGAGAGATCACAAGTAGGCAGAGAGGCAGGCAGAGAGAGAGGAGGAAGCAGGCTCCCTGCTGAGCAGGGAGCCCAATGCCGGACTCAATCCCAGGACCCTGAGATCATGACCTGAGCTGAAGGCAGAGGCTTTAACCCACTGAGCCACCCAGGCGCCCAGCAATCACTTTTATAATACATCAGATTTGGTGTTTGCGGGGAAATGGCTGGCTTTGGGATGATCTGTCACAGCGAATAAAAAAAATTACTGAAATACTTGAGGGGCTTTCAGAATAGTCACTACATGGTGGTTTTACTTTCTGGAAGGTGAAATGCCCCAACACTGGGCAGTGAGGATCAGCAAAAGTCTCTAGTTTTAAATTATATGAACTAGGATACCTTCCCACTTCTAAAAGATATATATACCTTCTGAGAATGTCCTCAAACGCTGCTATACCTCCCATATTTATGTGCCAAAGATCTGGCAACATCTTTGCCCAAACTACTTAAAATGTCAGAAATGGCTGTTGGCTATCCAACACTTATGGCCAGCCACTTGGGTGTACTGAGGCACATTAATGCCAAATTTTGGCACAAGTGTCAGATATCTACTAATTTTATTATCAAACTACTGGCTGGGAAATTGTTTGATTCAGTGACTTCTTAGTAAAGAGAAGACCTAGATAAGGAAACCTCCAAGGGATCTCATTTGATGAATATCCAGTGTAAACATATAAAGGATCCATAGCTACCCAGAATGTTAAACTTTTACGACTAATTAAAATAGTACACAATGGCCTGTTTTATAAAACTTTACTGACCGTACAATTCTGATCTTTCTTAAAATGGGCCTCAGTTCATCCATAGCTCCAAACGTAAAAATGAAATGGAGGGGTACCTGGGTGGCTCAGTGGGTTAAAGGCTCTGCCTTCAGTTCAGGTCATGATCTCAGGGTCCTGGGATCGAGCTCCACATTGGGCTCTCTGCTCGGCGGGGAACCTGCTTCCTCCTCTCTCTCTGCCTGCCTCTCTGCCTACTTGTAATCTCTCTCTCTCTCTCTCTTTCTCTCCCTCTGTGTGTGTTAAATAAATAAATAAAATCTTTAAAAAAAAAATGAAATGGAGTTAGCCCTTGGCTGATTGCCATCCTATGGACTTTTACCCAGTTTGGTTTATTTAGTCCAGACAACAACCCCGTAAGGTAGCTACTATTACCTCCCATTTGGCCAATGGAGCAACTGACACTCAGTGAAGAAAGTCCTCAAGAGGAGACCACATCCATACCTTGCTTACCACCGCGCCTCTGGAGCCCGGGAGTGCAGCTGGCGTTGTGTGCTGACTGTGCGCTGATGGCCCACACAGCTAATAAGTACATGTCCAACCAAGGTTTGAACAAAGTCCTAGTTTGACACTGAGCCTTTCTTTTTTGAAATCAAGGGCTTAGAAACTTTTTCTAAAATGTAGGCCCCATGATCTCTGTTGCAACTGCTTGACTCTACTATTGTAGTCCAAGAGTAGCTCCAAGCTAATATGCAGCTGAGTGGGTGTGGCTGTGTTCCAATAAGTCTTTATTTACAACATCAGGTAGATGGTCTGTAGTTTGCTAACCACTGCAAGCTGTCACTAAGATAACTAAAAAAAAGGAAAAAATATATATCAGAATTTCTATTTCATTATCCACCTAAGACTTGAGACAGAATTGTGTACATTGGTACATGAGATGGTTTTGGTCTGGTCACAGTTTGATCACGGAGCTTGGGTAATGCAACAGAGAATGTATTATGCATGCCTGGCTTCTCCTCAGCCTTGCTACAAGGAAATGAGACCTCACAGAAAAGGCTCCTCAGAGAATCTTCGACCGTCAAATAGAAAAACTATCATTCCTCATTTTATAGACGTGAAAGAACTGTCTTAGCAAATGATTATTCTAAATGGTAGCATAATCCTGTACAGTAGAAGGCATCAGGACCCTACGAGAGTTATCTAATTCAAACCCTACAATTAAGATGGTTAGCTTCTCCAAGTTAAATGGCAATGACACAAACATCAAAAAGCTATACAATTATGAAAAAGTATTCTTTGAAAATCTGAGGTTCCTATAAACATGGAAATGTGGTTCACAATTTATGATCAAGATAATCTTGATTAGAGGTTTGGAAACAACTAGACCCACACCATCTTTCAAGAAATAATCCCCAGGACAGGCAAGAATCTTGCCCTAGACCTAACAACAACAACAACAACAACAAAAAACCTCAAAGGCACGTTAAAAATAGTAATTTAAAGTCAGGGAATCAAAAGCCACGGATGTAGCTGCTTCTTAAGAGGAGTGGACCAGTATATGTTCACCCCAGGTTTCCCATAGAAGCAACACAAAGAATAAAGATTTCAACTCTTTCTCTCAAAAAAACTAGCTAAAACAAAACAAAAATCCAACAACAACAACAAAAACCTATTATGTGACTGTTAGGAAAAACAAAGTGTATGGTGAAGCAAGTTCCAGCAGTTTTTTAAAAGTCAAGGCCAAGGTCTTCCTTATCAATTATTTCTACCTCTTCCTATTCTCTCTCCTTGGAAAGGTTTTCTAAGGATCAAATAAGATACACATCAAAGTGCTGAGTAAAGCATTAGGCCCCATAAACAATAAAAGTGGCACCATACATTTTATTATCATTATTGTTATTACACTGATCGACTGAGATATTGCCATGCTGACAATTAATTTTTGGTACTCGATCTTTCTCATAAGACCCTAAGCTCCTGGAAGGCGAATGCCCAACTAGCATAACGGAGAGCACTGTTGCTAGGAATACTAACAACACTCGATGGCCACTCAAACAGCCTTCGGTCTGAATTGAAATTGACCCCAGAAAACAGCAGATGTTTAATAAAAAGTTTTTAAATGAACAAACAAACAAATAAATAACTAGTAGTTACTCAACACACATTAGCTCTGATTTTCAGTAGATAGCCTTTATTTTTTCTCTTCTAGTTTAGTAGGTCAGCACTCCATAAATGTTCCTTTCCTCCCTCTGTTCTCGCTCCCCACAGCATCAGATGCTGGAAGAAAACACAATCCCTTATGTTACTGTTAGTTATAGGCATTAACGATCTCTGAGAAAACACTTAGCACCGAGACAGCATAATGCGTGCGCGCGCACGTGCGTGTGTGTGTGTGTGTGTGTGTGTGTGCCTGTGGCTGTGTTACAGGGAGCAACCACTGGAGCCAGAGAGATGATAGAGACAATAGAGAAGGTAGGGGTGGGGTAAAGACCTAAAGATTCCAAAGACCTTCTGGGAATCTGGAAGAAATCTCCCCCGAAGTTAGGGGCAGTCAGTAAAGTGCTAGCCTTGATTTTACAATGTGTGAACTCCTATAATATATTCAGCCATACGAAGTTTTAAAAACCAGACTGATGAAAGAGAAACAATTCCAAAAAGCTTTAATTCATAAAAACACAGCTAAAAGCAATCAGATTCCTGTGATAGCTGATAAACAGTCTTCTCAGAATACAAGCAAGAGAGTACACATTCTCTTGGCCTTAAAGGGGTCCCTTGCTACTTCTTGCTGGTGGACTTAGTGCTCTTTCTTGACTAACACAGTCTTTGAAAACCACCACCACCACCACCACCACCACCATATTCCTTAGTAAGGAATCATTTTTAAAATTTGGGATCTAGTTCACTGCGTTAAGGAAATCAAATTAGACATACACCAAAAATGGTGCTGCCATTGCTCCTTAGTCTAAAATGGGTATTAGAACTTCAGAGAGAGAGGCTTATTTTTAAAACGAAATATAACTGCATGAAAGTTGATACAGGAGCACAGCTTTACCCCTTTCAGCATCCATGGAGACCAAACTATAATTCTGGAGAATTTTCACTGGACCTTTGACAAAGGTGTAACTTTTATTTCTGATGATCTCCCCCATCCCCCCATTTATAAAAAAATGCAAAATGCTTTTAGAAGAATGGTAAAAAAAAATACAGGAAAATACAAGACCACAAATGCAAAGTTTTCTGAACGTATGCTACTTGAAATTCTCATAATCTGACCACTTACACATAGGTAGTGACTTCACATTGGTCCCCAAAACACATTTTAAAATCCTGTCGTAATATTCTTCCCTAAAGATGTATTCGTTTAGGAAGACAAAAATAATGAAGGACCCGTTTTGTTTATCTTGTACCACTTTGTGACACAAACACTGTGTTTGTCTGTGTGTTATTCAACAAGCTCCCCAGCATAGTAATTTCTAAGCCATTACTCTTTTAAAAATTCCTGATGAACGTGTTACTACTGTTCTAAAGGACGATCTGTCCATTCTACCTCTTTCATTCTTCTGTTTCAAATTACCAATACCCCTCACTTCTGATCATAAGTGAATTTTTAGAAACCTTTCCACTAATCTTATTTTCTCTTTAAGTAACAAATCACTACCCATTACCCCTCAGCAACCAACAGAGCAGCTTCTGCTCTTCACGTTAAAAAAAAAAAAAAAAAAGAAAAAGAAAAAAAAAAAAAAGCTGCTCGCCCAAGACACTTGTCTCAGAAAATTTAGAAGCCTCGCTAAAAAGCTAAGGAGAAAAGCTGCCGGGAACGTTCACAGATACCTGATTTAACAAGGTTCTGTGAAAAGAGCTTGCCTTAAATTAGCATTACTCAATGTTTACGAGGGTTGTTTGTCAAGCCAAAACAAGGTGCCTCCTCCCCACAAATTAAAGAGTCAAGTCACAATCCATTATTTCATTTCTGATTGTTTTTCTTTGTAATAAGTGGGAAAGTGGATACTGGATAAAAGTCTCTCCGGAGCTAAAAGAGTCCACATTAAAGGCTTCAATTAGCTACAAATCAGTTGTCTTTCCTACTGGGGGAGAACAAGAGAAAAAGAGTAGTTGGAGAAAAAGAAAACTGGAAGAGCTTCCAAATTAAATTCCGGATACCTACTGCATACCTAAAACTCCTTTCCGGGCGGGAGGAAAATTCAAACAAATGTTAAGACTAAACTCAAAACCTCCCAAATATGAGAGTTCGCTCCTGTCTCACGGATAGATCTTGGATCTTAAGACCTTTAAAGAGAGGCTGATGAGGTTAGGGACCCTCATAAAACAGAACGTTTATGCTGTATACTTTCCCTGCTTGTTCCCAAACCCAGATATGTGCCCCGCGTTGGCACTATTGTTATGCAAACGGTGTCTAAATGGCTGTAACCATTAACGACCTCCCATTAAAATGGCTTTCAAAAATTTGTCACACCATCTAAAAAAGCTAACAGGTACATCAAACCCATCATAAATCGGGCGTTCAGAACACGAATCATCTTGATTTGTATTCTAAAACTAACACAGGGAAAATTTCATTATTCGGATTAAAAAAAAAAAAACCTTCTCTTTCAACCACTAAGCCAGAACCAAACAATTTACTTCTCAACAAATTTAGTTTATCTTGTAATAAGCAGGATGGAAAACAACTTTAACCCTATTGTGGGCGCGCAGTGTGTATTTAAATTAATCGGGAGAAATCCGGGGTAGAAATCAACTGAAAGGACAGAAAATCAAACAAGGGAACTGTAAAATGAACTCCAGGGAACATGATTTTAAATCCCATCCATCTCTCCCCATCCCATGCTATAACGTTATAATCACCCCCCGTGTGTCTAATTAATATACTTTTTCTATGTGAATTCGTAGTAAGTAACTTCAATTTACATTAAGGAGAGAATGCATATTATTTTTTACGGGGTGCAACGGCAACAGAAAATTCTGCTTGGCAAACCCAAGATGTCAGAGTTCGTTATAAAAAATGATTCCTTTTCAGTCCGAGAGCGAGCCCGTTAATTTGCACACACTTAGAGAGTTCCCGAGTTTTCCGGGAGCACTGCCACTGCCTCCAACCTCCAAACGAAATGCCGATACTGGAGCCGCCGGTCGCCAGCCGCCAGGTTTCCGCGCAGTCTGCAAAGGCGGCCGAGCGCCGCGCGCCTGGTCAGTTCCTCCGGGAAAGCCGCTCCGCACGCGCGGGCGTCTGAGGACCGAGCGGGACGCGCAGCCCAGCGGCTCCTGAAGGCGCGGAGCCGCCAGCAAGAGCGGCCGGGCTGCGGGGCCCACCTGGCGGAAACCCTTCCTACCCTCTTGAGGAGTCCGAGCGGTGCCGACGCCTTGCCCAAGGCGGTCCGGACCCCCAGAATCGGCTCCGAAGGCAGCGGCAGACGCGGCACGGGTAAGGAGCCGTTGACCGCGACCCCCGGCGCCGCGCTTCAGGTTGGGGCGAGTCCCCCAGGCGTCCCGGGACCCCGGCAGGCCTTCGGATGCCCCAACCCCAAGGCCGGGGGCGTCCCTCTGCTGCGCGGGGATGACAGGCTGGCCCCGGCCACCCCGGCCCCTGACCCCGTCACGCCGCCCTCGCCCCCTCACAGATCAGGGACAGGAAAGAAGGTTCTAGAAAGCTTCCGCGGACGGCAGGTCTTCGCCGGCCGCTTACCTTGGTGTACTTGATTTCGAGGTTGGGCGTGGGCGATGGCAAGAGGTGCAGGGACGCCATGAGGGCGGCGGGGTCGGCCTTCACCTCGCCGGGCATCTCGATCTTACTGGAAGTCATGGTGGCGGACCGAGGTCTCGCTCGCCCGCGGCGTGGGCTGTGCGCGCGGTCCGCGGGCCGGGGGCGCGCTCGCCTGTATATAGGCAGGTGTCAAGCTGGGGCTTTTCTTATTGGACGTGAGGGCCGAGGCGCGGGGGGCTGGTCCATCCTACCTAGGACGCCGGGGCGCAGCCCCGATTTACATAAAGCCCGCCGCCCGCGCCGCGCGGCCCGTTCGCTTGGCGCCCACGGTCAAGTGCGGCCTGAGACACTGCCGCGGTACAGGCCCACGCCCACCCCGCTGCTGCTGCCGGCCTCGACGGCCAGAGCGGGAACCCGCGACGTGGCCGCGCGGGGCTCGGAGAGCGGGACCGGCCTCGCTCCGGCACTGGTGGCGGCGGCGGCGGGGGGCGCGCTTTAGCGGATGGCGGGCGCGGGTCGTGGCCCCAGAAGCCGAGCGGGCGGGGGGCTGATGCGGTGTCGGCGAAGGAAGCTTCCGGGGCGCGGAGGGCGGCTCTTGGGGCGCAGAGCGGGCTCGGCCGCGGATGGGGCGAGTTGGGGGCCCCTCCCACCCGCGTCCCGGGTCCCGCCGAACACGCGTTTCTCTTCTCTTCCGGAGACCCGGGGGCAGGGGGCGCCCTCCGTTCGCCTCCCCGGGGCAGGCGGCCCCGCACACACCCACTCGCCACAGTGGAGCCCGAGGTGCGCCGCGGCCGCAGGGTCCGACACGGGTAGTGATGAGTGCGAGTCCTTCCCCCGCGAAGTATTCCCGCGAGGCGGCCCTCGCCGGGCTTCTCCCGCCCAGCTGCTGCCCTCTGCCGGCTGGGACCGCCCCGGGCGGTCGGGGCTGCGCCCCAGGATGCGGGCCGTGGGTCCTTATAGGCTCTTGGGAGTTGCATGTTTCATCAGCCCCTCTTTCTTCTTGGATCCCCCTTCCAGCCCTTAACTCCTCGCCCCCAAATAACACAACGATATACTCGCTTCGCTTTTCTGTTGTTTTTCAAGCCAACAGCTATCGTTCCACTACATACGGGGTTCCTCATTTGGGTGCCCCTTAGGGGTTGAGCTTCCATATCTATACCCCCCTAATTTAGGTGTTTATGTAGCTCCAACAGGCTTTCTTCTAGTTTGTGGGATCCTAGAAGTCAGCATATAGGTGTATGTCCAGAACCCAGAAATCCCATCCCAGGATGGGCTTTGGGCTGGGTGGGCCAAATCTGGGCTTCAGATGACAAGACCTTTCTAGGTCACGTCTTTTCCTCACTCCCAGGGTCAGATTGACAGGGGCCTACTGATTCTTACCTTTAATGCCATATTCAGAGCCCTTACAACCTCATTTCTTCAGATGTTAAGGGTCAGCCAGAAGAGATCTTGCCTTAGATACTTTCCCTAACCAAAAATTCTAATACTCAGTGCCTGGATACTAACCAACAATAGAAACAGACAAAAATATTCCATTTTAGTATTAGGTCTGTAAAAATAAATTCCAGGCTCTCAGAACCCAAAGTAACTACCCAAGGTTACCTGGGTGAATTACCTCAGTTTTAGGCAATAGAAAGATCTCAATTCAGAACGAGATCACTATGGCCAAAAATTGTGTTCTAGTAACAGTCTGCGTCCATGAGATACAGGTAGGTTTGTTTGTTTGTTTGTTTGTTTGTTTGTTTTTTAAGCCTTGGAGAGTTGGAGATGTAATTGAGGAATAAAAAAAAAAGTAAAGTCCCAGATTTATTTGGGGAGAGAGGGAGAAGATAGTAGCAAGGAGGAATCAATGGCGCTCGGGGAACAATTCCGCCAGCATGTTTTGCAAGGCACAGTAGTCGAGGCTAGGCTACAGACAAGGTGGGTAGCCCCTCCCCACAGGGAGGTAGATCACTGACTATGAGGGGTTGTGGGGAAAAGTTGTAATAGAGCATCAACTATATGATCTGGGGCTCCACTAAGGAAGAGGTCAGCTCTCCGGGAACGCTGGCCTTTGAGCTGGGCCTTAAAAGGAGAGGTGAGGCGTCCACAGGAGAGGAGAGGACAGAGTAGGCAGTAGAGGCCACAAGATCAAAAGCATAGAAATGTGAGGGGATGGAGCCATCAATGTGGCTGGAGGAGCAGTGGATGAGCCTAGCAAGGCAGCTGACTCAGGTTGTAAGGACCTTAATTCTTGAGAGCCTGAGAAGCCATAAAAAAATTCTGAGCATGAGAAAAGGGAAATCTGTATAAATTAGACTGATAAGTGAACATGGTCAGGAAGGTCTCACAAACTGTGAACCATTGAGCTATATTCTTCTCCAAGCATAAGACAGGGTTGTTCCCTCTTGACCAACCTCTTGCTTTCTGACTCCAGTTCTAGCACCATGGCTGGAAAAATCTCTCCCAGGGAAGGAGCAGTATGATGGAATCATTAGCATTATTTACACAGTGACGTAAAAGGAGAATCTCTTAGCTTTTCCCCATAAATAGCTCCAAAAGGTCTAGTGCATTTTTTTCTTGTCCAGTTCAAAATGAGGGACAAGATTGAACAGAAAAGGACAGTGAATTTTAACAACTTTTCCAATGTACGCTTCCTTCATTTCTGTTTGTAGGACTTAATCTGCTGCTACTTACTTATAAGCCTGCAAAACTTCTCTTTTCACATTCTTAGTCTTTCCTTCGCTTCTTTTTCTTTACTTCTCTTGTCTTCTGTTATTTTTTCATTTCCTCTATAGATTTCACCGCGGTTAAAGTGGCCATCTTCCCCACAACTACCTTCAAATGTCTAGCATTTTGAAATTCACTCTTTTCCTTGAAGGGGTGAAGAAACATTTTTTTCCCACCCTTATAATGTTTCCTTCCCCCAGCCTCTCCCATCTGTAATTATTTATTGTTTAGGATACATCTTGTTTATAAAACCCCTTGCACAAGGGAACACAAACTACAGCGTGCTCTATTTCCTTGTGAAAACAATTTATTAGGCCTGGTGGAGCCAATATCCTGCAGTTGTAGAGGAGAAAAATAAATTCTTGCCTCATATTTCCTCACCTAAATAATACAATGCAAAGTCGTAATTTTAAGGCATCCGCTTTATGTGAAGTTAGATTTTTTTTTTTTTAAGATACGAAACTATAGCAGTCTGGGCTTATTTTTAGTTTGCACTTATGGAGGAACAAATCGAGAAACGTGTTTTAGAAAATCAGCGAGAGAAACTCTTCCTTCCAACCAAGGAACACTTTTGGTTTTGACAACGACTGTATCCAGCTTGAACTTCAGGCTTCCATGTTCAGGCGCTATTTCAGCCTCATGTGGCGCTGCTTAATTGCCTTCCTGTTCCCCTTACTAACCATGCTGACAGCCTACCTTTTCTAACAGATACACTTGCATTTTAATTTATCTGCAAAAATAAATCACACATTATAGCATTTCTCTCTTCTGGGTTAATTGAATCAGTTCCTTAAATGTCCCTAAGTCTAATGATTTAAAAGGAGCACATTGTTTGAAATATTTAAAAAATTAGGGCCCTTGGGTTGTATGTGCAATGATCTCAGTGCTTATTTCAGATATAAGTGTTTCCTAATGATCTCATTCATCTCAAACGGGATATGCTCAGCTACTTCATTTAAAATGTTTCCTGAAAACTCTAACAGGAAAATATACTTTGCTTAATGCAAAGTATATTTATAGAGAGATGGTATTTAATTTAGTAACAAAAGCTTATAAAGAGTGTTACATGGTTTTATCCAGAAATGCTTAATGAAGTATTTTGGACCTGCTCTGAAAACTTCTATAAAACAAATTCACTTATATTTTTATTTAACGTGAATATTAACTTTTTATTTGGGATCTAAACACTCATTTAATTATCCTGTTCTTCCAACATCTAGAAGAAAAGAGGCTGAGATTGTGGCATTTATTAACCTTAAAAATTCTCTGCATATTAAGTCCGTCATACCGCAGTATGGCCTCTGGTCACTGTATTCTATGAAAAGGGGGGTATTTATGGTTGCAGGAATTAGATTCCTAATTGGTTATGACTCCAAAAATAATGTTTTGATACAAAACACAGTTCTTTCCTTTTAAAATATACCCTCTACCTTTTGGGAGCCCCGAGAGACTATTTTAAAAGTGGAAACTAGATTTGTCTTTGTTGGAAAGCCCAGTTCCACCTCGTATATGTTTTAGAGGCTTCAATCTAGGGGCAGGGATGAGCTCAGCACTTTATCAATAGTCACACTTAACAGGCACAGGGAGAAATTAAAAACCCAGCTATGCAGCCTTGTCTGCCAGGCCTGAGGAAAAAGGCATTAGCTCCCCCTGCAGTTGATGGCATGTATGTGCAAACGAACATGAAATTGACTATTGTCAAAAGGCAATAGTTTGGAGGTACTGTATTTTATCTGCTACTATTTGGAGATGTTACAGTTTTAAACTGAATTAGGCTGGAGAGGAGAAAAATCTCTGAATGCAGACAAATTTCAAGCTACAGTTAATTTAAGAGAAGGACTTTCATTAAAAAAGCTTTTGACTCTTAGGAAAAGAATGGTAGTGCTTATTAGCCAAGTTTAGCACAGAAAGTCAAGGGCTTAGACCCCTACAGTCCTGCCCACATAGTAGTCCAGAGCATGTGCTACCCCTGAGCCAGTCAGGTGGGTGTGTGTCAGATTGGGAGCAACTATTTTTATCATGGTGAGTGAGGAAAGCGTTACTGGAAAAAAAACAACTCATTTGGCATGTAACTAAGTTAGGTCTGCTTTTCTGTTTTCCTTTCATGTTCCTTAATTTGCAGTTTTCCTTTCACTTTTAAAATTCTTCACATCTACACAGGACTCTTAACTGCTGCTACTTACTTTAGGGTTCTCCCATTCTTAAACTCAAGCTCTTTCCCCACGTCCTTCTGCTCTTAGGCTGTCAGTCATCCAAAGGGTCTTTCTTCAGACAAAATGGTGGCATAAACTTTGGGGATATTTGGGACAGGGGCCCATATCCATGTTGCCAAGAAGACGAGGCTCATTGGACAGTCATCATCTCCCTCTTTTACATGCTGGAACGAGCCACCGAAAATCATCTTGCTTTTCTTGACAACAGAGGAGGTAATGCTGCTTCTTTCTTCTCAACCACACAGTTCAAGTTGTGAAAGACACGGGGCAAAACTGGAAGGCATTCAGAGCCGAGACACTGACATCCGGTGTGGACACCCGCCCCAAACTGCAGAGGATGGGTCTCCTGCTTCGGGCATATGTATTCCCCCTTGCAGGGTGTCTGTGACTCCCTGACTACTGGTGCTAAACATAGACTTTGTCCTCCCTCTACCGGTGACAGAGCTCTGATTGAACAACTGTTCCCTGACAGTACGTTAGGAGCCAAGCATTGACGTGGAGCCTCCAAAGAGCAAAAAAGAAGTGTGTGGGCTGACAGGAGCAGCAGACGTGAAGCTATTCAAGGGCCCAATGAGACAGGAAAGAAGTCCGAAGATGCAGTGCACAATGAGAGCAAAGGGCCATGGCGGACAGGGCACAACCTGTTGGCAAATCCCTTTGTCAGCCTTTCCATGGGCCTCACGCTCTTCTTGGAGCTATGATAAAGCTCCGAAAACATGGCCCCAAAAAGAACTCCTTTGACATCTTTTAGTGTAAAGCCAGCTAATGTGATTGGAGAGGTTAGCTATTTGTAAAATTGCAACTCCCAAAAGCAAATACTCAGAGCTGAGATTCTTCCCACTTCCCAAATCCAAGTTGCATGTTCTCAGGTACAAGACCTTTTGATACAGACCTAGCCAGAAGAGAAGGTAGAGGGACCAAAAGGCAGCTGAATTTTTTTTTTTCTCACTTAGGAAGAAAAGAAAGTATTAAGGATGACATTAGGTCATGATTCTAATGCTTACATACCTACTATGGATTAATATTGACCCCTTACTTCTGCTTAGTTGGGGAGATCAGACATTCAAGGAATGGTCTAGTGGTTTTCCACCCAGCTTCCAATTATAATCATGTCAGGAGCCCTAAAAAATATGGAGGCCTGGTTCCACCTCCAAAGACTTCAGTTAGTCTCAGGTAGGGCCAAAGGCACTGCTATTTTTAACAAAGCTTCTTGGTGTCTGTAAGACACAGCCTGTTTTGAGAACCACTGGTTAACCCCCAGAAGGCTAACTCTGTGGAGTTACTTGAGTCCACTCTGCAACCTCTGGGTTGGAAGAGTGGATTCCATGCTTCCTACTCTGTAGTGCTCTTTGATTCACTATTTTTAATTTATTATTTGAAAAACACATCAAGCCTCAAATGGATTGACCTTTCTGCTAATGTATTTCACCTAAATTAGCAGAGGCAATTAACTAATTTATATCGGAATTGTGCACTTTCCAGTTCACATTTATCAACTCTTAAATGCTCGATCTGGTGTTGCAGTTTAAATTTTTTATTATTACCCTTTAAATCTGAAGAAATGTCTTACATCTAATTAGCCAAACTTACATATTCAATTAATAGATTCATTATGGGCTAATGAATATGGAGGCAGCACGAGAGCAACATCTGCTTGCCAGTTGAAAGGACTCAAGCTTTTCTGCCATGAGAAAAGGAAAATCCGTTACATAACTAAAACAGCTTGAACTTTCAGTTTTCAGATCTCCGCATACTGTAATGCCCGTAAGGAGTTTTAGGGGCCTGCGAACACTGGAAAGACAATGTGTTGTCCAGAGATCACCGCCTTTCCAGAGAAACACGAGAATCTGAATTGCAAAAGAAATACAACTCGGCAGACCCTTTTCAGTGTAAAATCCATACAGGTCTAGATTTTCACCTCAAATTATTGAGGTTTTTCTAACCCGCATTTTTCATGAAAAACGCTTACGAAAATAAACTCAATGGAACAATTAATATCACAAATGAAACAAAATCTTCAACTTGCTGTTATAAACTTTAGGATCATTCCAAACTCATGTGACTTTATAGATTTGAAGAAATGACCGGACATTACCTTGGGAACTGGATATTTCAGTAATCAGTTACATTTGGAATCTAGATAATTCAGAGACCTAAAATGAGTTTCCACAGTATTTTCAATTATTGAAATTCTGGTTCTTTATTTCTCTGGCTATGAAAAAAACAGACATTTTGGGTAATCATGAGAAAGCCGTGAGTTTCAGGAAAGGCGGCTCAGAGCTAGAATTCACGTGAAAGACTCTTTAGAGGTGGCAAGATCGTGAGGAAAATAATCAGAAATCCCTGGTCCCCAGTCAGAGTAAGAATTAAATAAGTGACTTTGGACTCGTGTCTGCGATGTGACAGTAAGGGTATTTCAGGAAGCATGCATGCTACCATACTGGGGCATTGTAAGTCTTTTTTTCTTTTTTCATTTTAGACTCCTTACATTCAAGCCGACACCGGAATTATGAAAAGACCACATTTCTTTTTTTTTTAAGACCACATTGCTTACTTTCAATGATAGAAGTGCACAGTCCCAATATCCTTGCTATAGCATCAATTGCACATTTGTCAAATATTTTTAAAATGAATTACTGCGATATTCCTTATGTCTAATACTGATGGCCTCATAGGTGCCTTGCACCGGCCAGACTCCCTGGGGGTATGACAAAGAAACTATAAGGTCCGGTCCCACCTCAAGGAGTTAATAATTTGATCTTCATAAGAAAAATCTCTATAATCGACAACACATAGACCCAGGCCCACATGATTTACTGCATTTCAGGGGTGGTTTATCCTCTTCGGTATCTGAAAATCAGTGCCTGCGTGAGTAAATCTTCCCCCATGCTGCTCCCAGTAGAAGAAGCAGAGGAAAAAAATAAAAAAAATAAAGGCCCCTGGTCTGCTCAGGGGGCCTGGAAGGAGAACACGTAAGCAAGACCTGAGTTAGAGGGATGTCTGCCCTAACACCCTTGCTATAGAGGGCCCTGAAGCTACGAATACAAAAAGAGCCAATTTAAAAAAAATACCCAGGCTCCTAGGTCATTCGAGATCTGCCTTTCAGGGTTAGTCAGCCCTAAACATCCACTGTCACCACTAACACAGTTCAGGCCCTGGAGAAATGCTCTTCTTCATCTCTTGTTCTGTGTCCTGAAAACAAAATTAGCACATGAAGCACTGTCAGCACGAGCTCACAGGAAGGGTTGAGCAGTGCTAGCATGGAGGTGAGGAAAAGGGCAAACGAGCTAAATTACCAAATCCTTTCGCTCAGACAGCATGAATGCAACAGGCTTCCGACAGGGGAGCATTGTTGCCCGAGAGTGCCAAGTGGCCATTTTCTTGCTTCTCTTTGTATTTCAATAGATGGTTTTGCGGTAGTCACAAACCAACATGGTATTCTTATCCGTTGTATGCATTAACTGGGGAATATTTTGCAATATTAAACAATTTGGAATACTCTAAAACGTGTGTATGCAGGTTGACACATAACATGCATTAAGTGTGATGCTGATTCTTTGTCTTGGCAACTAGCTGGATATTAAGCTCTAGAATTTCTAAGAGTTGTATTTTTTCAAATTTTTATTTGCAGTATAGTTAACATACAGTGTCATATTAGTTTCAGGTGCACAATATAGTGATTCAACACTTCCATACAACACCCAGTGCTCATCACAAGTGCACTCCTTCCTTCATCCCTTTCACCTGTTTCACCCATCCCCTCCCCCCACTCTGGTTACCACAGTTTGTTCTCTATCGTTAAGAGTCTGTTTCTTGGTTTGTCTCCCTTTCTCTATTTTTTTCCTTTGTTCATTTGTTTCATTTATTAAATTCCACATAGGAGTAAAGTCATATGGTATTTGTCTTTCTCTGACTTATTTAACTTAGCATAGTATTTCCTGGCTCCATCCGTGTCATCGCAAATGGCAAGACTGCATTCTTTTTTATGGCTGAATAATAGTCCTTTGTATATATACCACATCTTCTTTATCCATTCATCTATTAATGGACACTTGGGCTGCTTTCATAATTTGACTATTGTAGTGGTTTTGTATTTTTTTGGTAAATATCCAGTAGTGTGATTACTGGATCATAGGCAGTTCTATGTTTAACTTTCTGAGGAACCTCCATACTGTTTTCCACAGTGGCTGCACTAGTTTGCAATCCCACCAGTAGTGGAAGAGGGTTCTTTTTTTCCTACAACCTCACCAACACTTGTTGTTTCTTGGACTTTTGACCTTAGCCATTCTGATAGGTATGAGGTGATAGCTCATTGTAGATTTAATTTGCATTTTCCTGATGATGAGTGATGTTG
This sequence comes from Ailurus styani, assembly GCA_002007465.1. Taxonomy (NCBI): domain Eukaryota; kingdom Metazoa; phylum Chordata; class Mammalia; order Carnivora; family Ailuridae; genus Ailurus; species Ailurus styani. Next base: position 430,834 of record LNAC01000291.1, read on the forward strand.
AGCATCTTTCCATGTGTCTGTTGCCCACCTCTATGTCTTCTCCGGAGAAATGTCTGTTAATTTCTTCTGCCCATTTTTTAATTAGATTATTTGTTTTGGGGGGGATGTTCAGTTTTATAAGTTCTGTGTAGATTTTGGATACTAACCCTTTATTGAATATGTCATTTGCAAACATCTCCCATTCTATGGGTTGCCTTTTAGTTTTGTTGATTACTTCCTTAGTTGTACAGAAGCTTTTTACTTTGGGTGCCTGGGTGGCTCAGTCGTTTAAGCACCTGCCTTTTGCTAGGGTCATGATTCCGGAGTCCTGGGATGGAGCCCCACATCCGGCTCCCTGCTCCGCAGGGAGTATGCTTTTTCCTCTCCTCCCCAGACCCCCCTCCATGCTTTCACTCTCTCGCTCACTTTCTCTCTCAAATAAACAAATGATATCTTTAAAAAAAAGAAGCTTTTTATTTTGAAGTAGTCCCAATAGTTTATTTTTGCTTTTATTTCCCTTGCCTAAGAAAAATGTTTTTATAGATGATGTCAGAGATGTTACTGCCTGTGCTCTCTTCTAAGATTTTTATGGTTTTAGGTCTCACATTTAGGTCTTTAATCCATTTTGAATTTATTCTTGTGTATGGTGTGAGAAAGTGGTCCCACTTCATTATTTTTCATGTAGCATTATTTTCCAGTTTCATTCTTTTGCACATTACTGTCCGGTTTCCTAACACCATTTGGTGAAAAGACTGTCTTTTTCTCATTGGATGTTCTTTCTGCTTTGTCAAAGATTAATTGACCATGTAGTTGTGGGTTTATTTCTGGGTGTTATATTCTGTTCCATTGATTTAGGTGTCTATTTTTGTGCCAGTACATACTGTTTTGATTACTATAGCTTTGTAATACAACTTGAAGTCTGGAATTGTCATACCTCTAGACTTGTTTTTCTTCTTCAAAATTGTTTTGGCAATTCAGGTCTTTTGTGGTTCCATATAAATTTTAGGATTTTTTGTCCTAGAACTGTTAAAAATGGTGTTGGTGTTTTGTTAGGGATTGAATTAAATGTGTAGACTGCTTTGGGTAGTATAAACATTTTAACAATATTTGTTCTTCCAAATCACAAGCATGGAATGCCTTTTTATTCTTTGTGTCATCTCCAATTTCTTTTGTCATTGTTTTATAGTTTTCAGAGTACAGATCTTTCACCATTTTGGTTAGGTTTATTCTTAGGTATCTTATTATTTTTGGTGTAGTTGTAAATGGGATTGTTTTCTTAATTTCTCCTTCTACTGATTCATTATTAGCGTATAGAAATGCAGCAGATTTCTGCACATTGATTTTTGTATCCTGTGACCTTACTGAATTCATTATCAGTTCTAGGAGTTTTTTGGTGGAGTCGTTAGGGTTTTGCATATATTATATCATGTCATCTGCAAAATGGGAAAATTTTACTTCTTCCTTACAAATTTGGTTAACTTTTATTTCTTTTTGTTTTCTGATTGCTGTGTCTAGGACTCCCAGTACTATGTTGAATAAAAGTGGTGAGGGTGGACATCCTTGTCTTTTCCTGACCTTAGAGGAAAAGTTCTCAGTTTTTCCCCTTTGAGCATGATGTTAATTGTGGGTTTTTCATATATGGCCATTATTATGTTGAGTCTAATAGTTTTGTTTTTATAAAAGTATTTTATGAGATGTTATATTTTTAAAAACTGGGTAATTTTATTTAAGTTTGATATTCACTTAAATTCTATTTTCTATTTTGTCTTTCCAGTAGAAAATTTTAAATAGTTTAGAAAAATAACTTTGAAAGTACCTATGAGAAATATTTTAAAACTGTTTCTGTTTTTATTTAACTCACATTTCTAATGAAATATAGTCAAACTTGTACACTTCAAATATAATTCCTTCTTAAAAGAAAATTTAAATCATTACTATCAATATCATCAAATTATGTGAAAATCTTGCTTATAACAACACAGTGATTTTGAGGAAACAAAGGGCAAAAGCTGCATTTTGTATTCTATGGAATACATAGATAATTTACAAACCATGCAAGTCTCTATTTCATTACCCACACATTGCTGGCATGTCAACAGAACACTAAGACATACACAATATGTCTATGTTTACTGCAGTATTAATTATAATAACCAAGATATGGAAACAACCCAAGTGTCTATTAATAGATGAATCGATAAAGAATATGTGGTATATATATAACGGAATATTACTCAGCCATAAAAATGAATGAGATCTTGCCATTTGTGACAACATGAGTGGATCTAAGGAGCTTCTGATAATGAAATTCATTAGCCTTGATATTTTTTCTTTCAGTCAAATAAAAAGTATAGCTTTACATATTTGAAAATGTTGCCATCATTAAGTTCTATTTGTTAAAGCAGAAAAGAACAATATATTTAACAATTTCTAAGTTTAGTTAAAATTATAAAATATTTAAATGTAAATATAAATTTAAAAATTTAAATATTTGGGTCTCCATTTGCCACCTTTTCTGGACCCCACACATGTTAAGGCTTGGCCCACATATAAGGAGTTGCTTTTCTCTAGGGGCTTAAGAGATTGATATTTCTTTGTGTTCTGATTCCTTATGACTTCTCAGAGACGCTTGGCTAGCTGACAACTGTTTTCTTTTGTTGACTATCCTATGATAATTCCCTTGCATATTTTTAAACTTTTCTTTGAAAAGGCATGTAAAGTATTTCCAGAAACATTGTCTGACTTTAAACTGAATTTGTTAATCGCCTTTTTAGCTGTAAGTGGTTTTCATGCATTGTTAGCAGATTGAATCAATGTTACTGAGGTTTTCTCTATCTCATGATAATTTTTTTTCTATATTCTCCATGCTGTACTTCTCTTCTCCATTACTTATTTATCTTATAACTAGAAGTTTTTACCTCTTAATCTCCATCACCTATTTCACCTATCCCCCCTACCAATTCCCCTCCAGCAACCACCAGTTTGTTCTTTGTATTTGAGTCTGCTTGTTTGTTGCTGTTGTTGTTTGTTTATTCTTGCTTTTTAGATTCCACATGTAAGTGCAATGACATGATATTTGTCTTTCTCTGTCTGATTTATTTCACTTAGCTTTATATGCTTTCTAGATCCATCCATGTTGTCACAAATGGCACGATCTCATTCTTTTTTATGGGTGAGTAATATTCCGTCATATACACATACTACATGTTCTTTATTTTATTGTATTTATCTGTTTATCTACACTTGGGTTTTTTCCATATCTTGGTTATTATAATTAATACTGTAATAAACATAAGAATGCATATATCTTTTTGAATTATTTTGTTTGTTTTCTCTGGGTAAATACCCAGTAGTGGAATTACTGGATCATATGGTACTTCTATTTTTAATTTTTTGAGGAACCTCCATTCTATTTTCCATAGTAGTTGCACCAATTTACATTCCCACCAGCTGTGCCCAAGGGTTCCCTATTCTCCATGGCCTTGTCAACATTTGTTATTTCTTGTCTTTTTAATATTAACCATTCTGACAGGTGTGGCAGGGATATTTCATTGTGGTTTTGATTTACATTTCCTTGATGATTAGTGACATTGACCATCTTTACATTTGTCTGTTGACCACCTGCATGTCTTCTTTGGAAAAATGTTTTTTCAAGTCCTCTGCCAATTTTAAAGTCAGATTATTTGGGGTTTTTTTGGTGTTGAGTTTTATAAATTCTTTGTGTATTCTGGATAGTAACCCTTTTCGGATATATCATTTGCAAATATCTTCTCCCATTCGTTCATTAGGTTCGTTAGGTTGTTTCATTGATGATTTCCTTTGCTGTGCAAAAGCTTTTGGTTTGGGTGTTTATTTTCATGATAATTTTTACCTTATTTCAATATGGAAAGGGCACTGGATCAGAATTCAGGAAACCTAAATTCTATTCCTGAATATTCCCTTACTATGCTTTAGCCATTGAAAGGTCTCCTGCATCCCCCAGTAGAAAATGTTTATGCTAATGTGAGCATATCCTCATGAGAAAGTGTCAAAGTTTGTTTTAGGAGATTAGCATTTTATTTAAACTACAAAGGAAAACAATGCCAATTTTCTATGTTACAAAGCCATTCCCAAAACTGTGGAATAGAGAATTAGGATATGGTTGGGCTAAACAAGTTATGGTATATGTGAAATATGATTATTACATTACATCTTCATAATCCAACAAAAATAACTACAGCACTGTTAGGAACTCAGGGCTATACAGATGCATAATCATTGCCTCCAATGGAAGCTCTGTGTTCGAGCCAGCAGGGAGCGTAGTGGTGCTCTAACAGGTGTGCAATGCTACAGAGATCAGAAGAGAAAGTTGTTATGTCTCCATGGGAACCAGAAGATTGCATTTGAGCTGAACCTACAAAGTAAGGCACATTGGCAAGACTAGTAGGGTGGCAGGAAGACTGGAGTAAATTTTGGAAAAGTGTAACATACCTGTAGATCAATGGTAAGGATACAGCCTAGACAATAAGCTAAGAAATCGATTTAGTGGAACAGGGAGCTAGAGTAAAGTACCTCTTTCTTTGTCTCTGTCTTTGTTTCTCTCACACACACACATACACCTCTTCACATGAGGATATTACCTGGGTTAGACAGATGGTAGCAAATTCTAGAAAAGTGTGATGTGTAAGTTATTGCCATTCGACCTTGTAAATAGCCAGGCAAAAGCAGAAAAATTCCAAAAGGTCTACGCATGAATCAAAGGATTCCCAGATATGAGGGAAATTCCTAGGGTCACAGGACGGGGAGGCAAGGTGATGAAAAGAAAAGGGTTGTCAGATGCCTGGAAGTGTTGTTAAGAGGGTGGTAAGAGTCACTCCCACCTCACTGGCTACAGTACCTTGCAAGGCACAGGCTGGTCTCTGTGTTAACCCTCTCCTCACCAAGTTCTGTATCTTTTAGCTCATTCCCATTCTCTTTGTCCCGTCCTTTCTCTCCACCTCTATGCTACTGCATTGGTCCTGCTCCTTCCCATCTCTTTTTTTTTTTTTTTTAAAGATTTTTATTTATTTATTTGACGCAGAGAGAGAGATTACAAGTAGGCAGAGAGGCAGGCAGAGAGACAGGGAGAGGAGGAAGCAGGCTCCCTGCTGAGCAGAGAGCCCGATGCGGGCCTCGATCCCAGGACCCTGAGATCATGACCTGAGCCGAAGGCAGAGGCTTTAACCCACTGAGCCACCCAGGCGCCCGTCCTTCCCATCTCTTGAATAGCAGAGGTAGCTCTGCAAAAGTCTACACTAACAAGAATGAATTTCAGTTAAAGTTAAGTGATACCAGGTCAGTTCCTGTGGGATGTGGGTAGCGGGAATGCTCTGGGCCCCTGACAGGAGAAGAGGATGTCTGGACTATTACAATAATTTTGTCCTTACTGTTTCTGGTCTTGTACCACTCTTCACACAGCTGATGGAGGGGCCTTCCAACATCTCGATGACAATCATGCTACTCTTCTAAGCCTAAGCTGATCAGAGCTGTGACTTTGAAGGTTTAATTGTATAACCAAGTGTGAGAGAAGTAAACCATTCATTCAAACCCAACAAGAGAACTTGAGGTCTGGGCCTTCCTAAACTCCCCTCATCACTCATGAATATAATAGACTCCCAGGGTCCTCACAGGCCCACTGGATCAGTCTTCTGAGGAAGGGCTCAGAAGTGTGTGTGTTTAACAACTGAAGCTTTCCCAGAGCATTCTTATCTTCAGGTGGTTTGGGGAAACAGTGAGAGAGCCCACCACCTTTTACAATAGATGAGAATAGGCCATATTCCAGAATGGTGGGACTCAAAAGTAGGAGGGTTGTGAATGAGACTGCAGACCTTATGATCACATCACCAAAGTGTCCTTGCCAGAGCCTAATCTAAGGTCCATCTTGGGGCTCCTGGGGGTGTGTGATGCTGGCAGATAGGGGCCTCTCTCCCACTCCCATCAGCCCTGGGGAGCCACAACAGCAGCGACTCTTGGGCAGCAGTGGCTGGAGAAGGTACTAGAAGAGCAGGAGACAGAGGAAACTCCTAGGCTGCATTCCTACTGAGGTACCGAGATCAGGCCAAACACATGATACTTTTGCCCCCAGCTTCTAGTCATTCAGAAATAGCTGAACATGAGCAAGATTTGACTGAAGGAAAAATTGTGAGTGCAGCAGAATTTGTTGCTGGCATTTATAGCCTTCTCTTTTTTCTCTCTTTCCTGGCTTGTTAGTGTCCTCACCTCTTCATCCCCTCAGTGAGTCCTTGCTCTCAACCTTCTCTCTCTAGATACCTAGAAATGGCTTTGTTGTCATCAGCCATACTTTGACTGAGGCAGTGTTTTGCTTTCACCAGGCGTTTGTACTATCCAGCTTTCTCTCTCTTTATCTCTCTAAGGCTTAAAAGAGTAAATTATCTCAGGAAAGAGTAGAAAGAGAAAAAAAGTATTTGCACTAGAAGGTCAAGGAAGCCCTTGAAATGATAATTTTTCAAAGGTTGCCTTAAAGTTTTCTTCAGCCGTTCAACTCACATTTAATGAGTGGGGACCTTGTGTTATATAAGCACTGTGTTGAATATTTGAAAACCAGAAACGAACAGGGAAATATGCAAATAATAATAATGATAAGTCTTGGTCTTTTTCTTTGACTTGCTCACAGTTTGGTGAGGATGAAAAGTCAGCCAGATAATACTGTAAGACAGAGATATGTTTAACATACATAGGATCCTAGGGAGCAGAATAGTTAACCTTCTCTGGGCTGAGACAAGAAGGCTTTGCAGAGACGCTACACTTGAATTTGGGCTTGAAGCATGGGAAGGTTTCTCCTAGGGAGTTAACATGGAGAAGGAAGGACATTCCAAGTATAAACAAGGGTACAGAGGCATGGAAAAGTTTGTCATGTTCAGAGAAAAAAACTTTGCAAAACAGAAGGTCAGTATGTAAAGTGTATGTAAAGTGTACTGTACATAAAGTGTATGTAAAGTCAGTATGTAAAGTGTAGAGTGGCAAGGAGCAAAAGGAAGTTATGCTGAAATGGTAGGTGGGAGATGAAGGGTCTACCATGTGGCAGACTATATTTTTTAAGTGATACCATTTTTCAAAATGACTTCATCAATATGTATCCCATCCCACAGGATCTATAATCTTCCATCCAGAGGTGAGGTCTCGGTTCCCTCTCCTCAAACCTGGGCTACCTTTATAACCTCCCTGACCAATAGGATGTGGCAGGAGTGAAGCTACGTGACTTCCAAGGCTGCTTCTAAGGCTAGTTCATAGAGGACGATATGGTTTCCGCACCACTCGCCTTCCTTCCCTCCTTCTTTCCCTCTCCTCCTGCCTCTCTCCCTCTCTTTCTAGACCCTTGTCTTTGGAAGTCAGCAAGTCTTTGAGGAAGGCCAGGTCAAATGGAGAAGCCAAGTGTGGGTGTTCTGGCCCCTGGCCCCAGCTAGGCCCCAGATGTGGGATGAATAGGCTTTCAGATGACTCTGGGCAGTGAGTCTTCTGGCAGGGCCCCAGACACTGCACAGCAGTAACAAACCATCCCTGTTATATTCTGCCTGAATTTCTACTCACAGTGACCCTGAGACAATAAATGATTATTATCATTTTAAGCCACTTGGGCTTTAAGCCAGGGAAGGTATTTTCATCAAGGAGGTGGCATAAGAATTGCAAATTAGAAAGATAGCCCTGGTGTGATATGGAAATAGGATGGTGGGGAAGGGGTTTAGAGGCAGGGAAAACAGTTAGAAGGCTATTACAGTTATCCAGTCCAGAGGAAATGGTAGGGCAAGAAAGAATTTTCAATTTTTTAGGCAAACTTTCCTAATTTTAGTTTGATTTAGGAACTGTCTTACTTTTATGTACCCAAATGGCCACGGTCAGTAAGGACAGCAAAATGCTTGAGCGGATTCTCTTTCACTCTGCTTGATCCCAGCCTTTTTCTCTCCTTTCTTATACCCAGATCCCTGAATTTTAGAGTCTATTTTCATGGTGCCCTTGTTCCTTCCTTAAAATGTCTAGTGGCCAACAGCACACTCCTCCTAGCTGGTGTCTTCTTGCCTTCTCTCCAGGTATGAAGGTCATGGTGCCAGTCGTATAATCTAGAGTTTCTGTTGCCTCTAGCTCATGGGCATCTGGGTTCAGAGGAAACCTTAGTCCTGGAGGTCTGTAGGGGGCATGGGAGGACATGTTTAGGGGAAAGAGGATCTCAACTGTTGGAGAGGTAGAGCCTGGCCTTTTCAATTTAGATGAGTGAAATAACAATAATCCTGAAACTTATATGATTTATACTTTTGAGTACTATTTTGACACCAAAGATGACTGTAAATACTGAAAGAGTAACAATGTATTTCTTAATACATGTGATTTGGTCATGTAGTGTTCACTGTATAATATCATTCACCACTTAAAGAAAGACTCTTTAACTGTTGCCAATTGTCAAGTATATATTACAGAATATGATATCTAAGAGATATTTAAAAAAACAATACAGACTAAAAATAAAATGAATTTAAATTTTTCTTGCACTTCATTTATGCCTCATTCTTCCTGCTAGATATTAGACTTATCTCTAAATTTATCTCAAAGTAGTTGGCAATAATATCTTACATGAGCTGTCATGCAATTTTATTCATTTTGTTAATATCTTTGTTTCAACTTTTTCGGAATTCCCCTATTGAGAAATTTCTTTCTGTGAGGATCTTTCATATTCACAACCTTACTAGATCCTCGCATTAAGTTAATACAAAGTAGTATTTTATCTCTGTTTTATATTCTAAGTTAAGTGACCTGCTCAAGGTTAAATGGCTCTCAGTAATAAAGCAGGGCCCTGATGCTAAGTATCTTAGCTTTCAAATTCAGAATTCTTTTCACTATGTATCAGAAAGTATGATGGACTGAGGCCATATACTTTACAATGCTGTCATTGAAGGCAACTGCTTTTGTTGGTTATGATCACTTCATTTGTTTTTATCCACACAGCAACAAGCTGACAGGTCATATCCAAATGGTTGGTTGGGTGTTCAGATCTGGGCTGCTAAGCCCTTTAATATGTGGTCGTTTTCACCAGCCCTGTGTGGGCACTCAATCGCTTTCCATTCCATTGTGAGAATTTGCAGACAGTTCTGATGCTTAAAAACTCATTCTCTGGAATCAACTATTTGGATTCAGATCCTAACTCTGCCCCTTGTTAGTTCTGTGACCTTGAGGAATTATTTAACCTCCCTGTGCCTTAGTTACTTCACCTTCGAAATGTAGATAATAACAGTGTGTATCTTGTGAGTTTGTAGTTAAGGTTAGATGAGTTAACGTAGATAAATTTCTTAGAACATTGCTTGGAACATAGCAAATGCTACTTAAGCACTATTATTATTATTATTATTATTATTATTATTATTTCAGGAACCTAGGGGAATCAGTATGGAATCAGTATAGCAACTTAGTAGCACACATATATGTGTGGTAATGTGTGGATATGTAGATAATTGTAATTTTTTTTCTTTCACAGTCTCATTTTCTAACCAAAATTTAAGAATCACATTGTCTGGAACTTGAAAAATCTCTCTCTTCAATCATCCTGACATCTAGACAAAATAGGTGATAATTTGTATTAGTTTGCTAGGGCTACCATAACAAAATGCCATTGACTGGATGGCTTACACATAGAAATGTATTTTCTCACAGTTCTGGAGGCTGGAAGTCCAAGATCAAGGTGGCAGAAGGTCTGGGTTTTTTTCTGGAGTCTCTCTCCTTAGCTTGAAGGTAGCTGCCCACTGGCTGCCTCTTCGTATGGTCTTCTCTCTGTGTAAGCATATCCCCAGTATGTCTTTGTGTGTCCAGATTACCTCTTCTTATAAGGACACCAGTCAGATTGGATTTGTTTCTCATTTTTAACTTTATCACCTCTTAAAAGGCCTTATCTCCAAACATGGTTACATTCTGAGAGGGGGTGGGTAGGTCTTCAACATAGGAATGGGGCAGGGATGGAGGGAGGCATTGCATGACTATTTAGATTATTTTATGTTAACATGTCTACTGGGTAGGAGTTGTGGTCTCTTACTAGTATTATGTAAATCCCCAGAATTTCCCAGGGATATTGTCCCTGGAAGTTGGAGACCTGCATAGACTGGTGGTTGAAGTATGATAGCTTATAAAATCCTCTTGGGCATTCAGCTGGATTGCTGAAAAGGTAAGCGAGAAGTAAAGCCACCCCCGAGAGCCCCCTCTGTGACTTCTCATTGACCTGCCAGGTGCTGCTATACTTATATGACATAGAACCAGGAGGAACCCAGAAAGTGGATCTGCTGGAAAATGCCAAGATTGATCAGAGAATTTTTCCTGGGTTTACTTTGAAAATTTTTGACCATTGAACTTGAAAATAGCTGTAACTTGGCTTTTTCAAGGAGGCAGTCAGTAGAAGACTGGAGCAAAAAGAAAGGAGGGAGGTTGGAGGGAGCAGCCAAGCATGTATCAGCAGGGCATGAAAACTAGGTTCACATCTCTTAGATCAGTCAGCCCTGGAGGCATCAGGAGGTTGACATGGAGGGACAGGGACATGCTTGAGCATGGATGGGTGTAGTGTAATCAAATAGCTCTAATCATCCTGTTGCTCATTTGCAAGTGGTTTTTCTCAATAAAATATCATTAATATAAGGAGAGGGAGGTGCAACCAGGGCAATGGGGAGTGGAGTCAGTGCAGTTCAGTATCAGCGATCTTCAAAACTATCTTGTCTGAGCTCCCATTTTCCCACAATGCATTGCTGTCACTTGTTCTTTTTCTCCTTCTCCCAAAGTAGGTTTCCCCTTTGATCAGTAATACTCAACACTTCCTCACCTTCTTTTTAAGATTTTATACACTTAGACGTACCTGCATGGCTCAGTCGGTTAAACATCTGCCACGGGCTCAGTTGATGATCCCGGGTCCTGGATCAAGCTCTGTGTGGGGTCAGCTCCCTGCTCAGTGGGGAGTCTGCTTCTCCCTCTGCTTCTTCCCCTAAATCTAGTGAATCAAGTACTTTTGATAGTCACTCTCCATTCACTTCATATACATAGATATTTAGTTAGAGGTAATATTGAGTCACAATATATTAAAAACAATGAGTCACTTTCTCAAATTAAGTATGATACGAAGGGGCCACTGCATGGCTCAGTCTTTTGAGCATCCAACTCTTGGTTTCAGCTTAGGTCATAATTTCATGATCCTGGGATCAAGCCCCGTAATGGGTTCTACACTCAGTGTAGCGTCTGCTTGTCCCTCTCCCTCTGCTCCTTCCCTGACTTGTGCTTTCTCTCTCTCTCAAAGAAAGAAAGAAAGAAAGAAAGAAAGAAAGAAAGAAAGAAAGAAAACCTTTAAAAAATATATGATAGGAATTAGTCGGAAGACAATGATTATCTTCTCTATGGCCATGCCCCAAATTAAAAATAACTGAAGTTTTGGATTCTCAATAATTTAGATTCCCAAAATAACTCTACCCCAATTGTCTAGATATTCTTTTGAAATTTTGAGTCGATTCACATTATTTCCTCAAGTAGATTCACAAATAAATATTTACCCAGCCCTACTTTGAGTGAGTCAAGTTTGCAGGGTGCTACAAGATAAGAGCTAGTTTCTGTCCTCAAAGGCTAAGTTTGGTAGGGAAGATAGTACACACATATTTATAATGTAAAGCATGTGTTGTAACAGTGACAAAAACAAAGCATGAATAAATTTAGTTTAGAAAGTTTATGGTAAAGTTTTTGGTGGCATTTGAGGTGAACTATGAAGATTTGGAAGGTTTTGTTTGGTCCTTGAAAGATGGAAAGTGGTGGCTTTGGCAGGGATGGAACATATGAAAAAACATCTAAAAATCCGGGCTTGGGGACGACTGGATGGCTCAGTTGGTTTGGCGTCTGCCTTTGTCTCAGGTCATGATCTGAGCATCCTGCGATCATGTCCTGCATGGGGCTCCTTTATCAACAGGGAGCCTGCTTCTCTCTCTGCCTGCTGCTCCCCCTGCTTATTCTGTCTCTCTCTCTGACAAATAAATAAATAAAATCTTTTAAAAAAGTAAAAATAAAATAAAAATCCAGGCTCGAAGTCACTGGATATGGTTTGCCTCCAGTTAAAAAGATAAGCAGAGGGGCGCCTGGGTGGCTCAGTACATTAAGTGTCCAACTCTTGATTTTGGCTCAGGTCATGATCTCATGGGTCCTGAAATGGAGCCCCTCATCAGGCTCTGTGCTCAGTAGGGAGTCTGCTCCTCTCCTCTTCCCTCTCCCTCTGCCCTGCCCCCTACTTGAACTCTCTCTCTAAAAATAAACAAATAAATCTTTAAAAAAAGAGAGAGAGATAAGCAGAGATTGAGACAGAAAAACAAATCCATACCTTTCTTTCTCTCTCCCTTCTTTCCTTCTTCAGAAGGTAACAGAAAAACCATTGAAGTACTATGACATACAGTGGTGTCAAAGCCAAAAGAAGGAAGAGTTTTAAGATGAAGAGAAGCACCATTATTCACAATAGCCAAAAATAGAAACAACTCCAATGTTCATCAACTAATGAATGGAAAAATACATGTGGCATATCTGTACAATGGCATATTGTTCAACCATAAAAAGGAATGAAGTACTGTTACACATTACAATATGAATGAAACTTGAAAACATGCTAAGTGAAAGAAGCCAGTCACAAAGGACGACATATGAAATTTCATTTATATAAACTGTCTAAAATAGACAAATTCATAGAGGCAGAAAGCTGATAGTGGTTACCTAGCCCTTGGGGCAGGTGGAAGGATTGGAGGGTGACAACTACAAAGAGTGGGGCTTCTTTTAGGGTAATGAAGTATTCTAAAATGGATTATGATGATCAATGCACAACTCTGTGAACATATTAAGAGTCATTAGATTGTATACTTTATTTGAATGAATTGCATGGTATTGAGTTATAGCTCAGTCTAGCTGTTTAAGAAAAAAATAATGAAGAGAGTGGTCCATTGTATCACTTTCTGCAGGATGGTCAAGGAGAATGAATACTGAGTAAGGCTATAGAATTTGATGATTAAATGTTCATTGGCGACCTTAGAATTTGATGATTAAAAGTTCATTGGTGACCTTTAAAGGGGAATTTCTTCTTGAAATGGTGGGAGTTGAAGTGAGTGGGTGAAGAGGAAGTGGAAGCAGACTTGCCTTTTAAGATATTTGGCCATATGGGGTGAAGCCATAGGACATGACTGCTTCAACTTCCCCCTACTCAGGCTCAACATTTAATTTTTTAAAATCATCTCATTAATATTAGTTATTTCTAAAGAAAACCATTCTTTTGGGCTGGGGCTTAACTTTTACTTTAGTTCTTGAGCTTATTTTCTACTCTCAGTCTCAGAATCTTGCCTGGTTTATTATGTTCTTTCTCCGTTTAATCATAAAGAAGAATCATACAAATCTGAGTTATGGGACATTCTACAAAGTAAATTGGTCTGTGGTGATTAAAAGTGTCAAGACCAAGACAGTCCAGAAAAACTGAGGAACACTTCCTAATTGAAGGAGACTGAATAATTAGTGTGATAACTAGATGTGACACATGAATTCTAGACTGGCTTCTTCTGTTATAAATATTGGGACAATTGCTGAGACATGAATGGGGTCTCATGATTAGGTAATAGTAATATATCAATGTTAATCTTATTTTGATAGTTGTATCACGTCTACATGGAAGAATGTCCTTGTGTGTAGGCAACACTAAGGTAAATGGAATATCATTCGGCAACTTACAAAGAGTTCAGGGATGAAGTTCTTTGTATAATTCATGCAACTTTCTGTAAATTTGTTTCAAAAATATAAATATAAGTATCGTTGTGAAGTAAAGTGAGCCTGGAAAGATCATCCTCCCAACAATCTGCATAAGTAAGCACAGATCCTTCCCGAAGAAACAAATTTTAGCCTGGGTTTCAAAGAATTCCCACTTATGAAGTCATAGTTAAAATCGTGGGACACAAGAAAATAAGTTATGAGAAAAAGCCAGCAGAATCAATACGTAGTATAATTAGAGCCATAAAGACTTCAGATATTGGAATTAGCAAGAAATATAAAATTCATTCTCAGTATGTATTAAAAATATGTTTAGCATGTTTCGGAGGTAGAAAGAAGATTTGAAAATAAACAGGAGACTATAAAAACACCCGAGAAGACTTGAGAAAAAAAAAAGCCAAATAGAAATGCTAGAAAATAAAAATATGATTGAAAATGAAAATTTTAAATTTGACATTAAAGAAAAGATTAGACATAGTTTAAGAGAGAGCTAGTGAACTTGAAGATCGTGTCAAAGAAAATTTCCAGAGTATAGCTCAAGGAGCTAAAAGAATGGAAAATATGAAGGAGCTAAAGATCTATAGAGACTAGGTTGTGAAGGACCAATGAATGTGTGATTGGAGTTTCAAAGAGGAATAATAGAATTGAGAAGAGTCAATATTTGAAGAGCTATGAGGTTGAGAATTTTACCAGAATTGTTGAAAGACAACAGTTGTCAAAAAAAAAAGTCAAAAAACATTTCTCAAATACCAAAGAGAAACTGTTCTTTATCTAATATTAGCATCACACTTATATAAATGAGAGATATTTAATATTCATGGTATAGAAGACTTAATATTGTAAATGTGCCCATTTGGCCCACATGATTAACATACTTAATGCAATTCCAATAAAAATCCCAATAGAAATTTTTATGGAACTTAACAGATAGGTATGTGGAAATACAAAATACCCAGGAGATCAAAGATACTCTTAAAAATGAACTACTTAGGAGAATTTGCTGTACCATGTATCGTGATTTATAATAAAGCTATAGTAATTAAGTTAGTGTGACAGTTGTTCAGGGATAAAGAAATAGACCACTGGAATGAATATAGAGCCCAGAAACAGATCTATGTGAGTACTGACAGAGGGCACTCCAGGGCAGTGGGGGAAAAGAAAGACTTTTTAAACAAATGGGGCTGAAACAGTTGCCTATCCAAATGAGGAAAAATGAAGTTAGATTTCTACCGGACACCATACAGAAAAATCACTACTAGACAACTAAAAGTCTAATATAAAAGGCAAAATTACAGTTCTCTAAGAAGATTATGTAGAAGAGTATCTTCATGATCTTAGGATTTGGGAAGGATTTTTTTAAACAAGACATTTAAAAACCACAAAAGAAAAGACTGATAAGTTAGATTCCATTTAAAGTTAAGAACTTTGAGTTATTAATTTTGCATTTAACATGTTGTAGTCTTTTCCTTTTTTTTAAAGATTTTATTTATTTATTTGACAGAGAGAGATCACAAGTAGGCAGAGAGGCAGGCAGAGAGAGAGGAGGAAGCAGGCTCCCTGCCAAGCAGAGAGCCCAATGTGGAACTCGATCCCAGGACCCCGAGATCATGACCTGAGCCAAAAGCAGAGGATTTAACCCACTGAGCCACCCAGGTGCCCCTGTGGTCTTTTTCTTAAAGAGGTACCCAAATTACATATCTTCACTCCCCAAAAAACCTGCATCCACATCTAGTACTTTCAAGCAATACCTTCTTCATTTCCTAAGCATACTTTATTCCCAAAGATAATAATCTAGGTATAGACCTTTTCTATTTTCTCCTTCATTTTTATGTTTGTAATAATTTCATTAAGAAATCTCTCTTTTGAAATCCAAGAAGGATACCATAGTCTCTTTATAATAAAAGTTTCTATTCTTTGTTTTTTTTAACTTTATTTTTTCAGTGAGCCAAGATTCATTGTTTATGTACCACACCCAGTGCTCCATGCAATACATTCCCTCCTTAATACCCACCACCAGGCTCACCCATCCCCCCCCATAACCCTCAGTTTGTTTCTCAGAGTCCACAGTCTCTCATGGTTCATCTCCCCTTCCGATTTACCCCAATTCACTTTTCCTTTCCTTCTCCTAAAGTCCTCCATTTTATTCCTTATGTTCCACAAGTAAGTGAAACCATATGATAATTGACTATCTCTGCTTGACTTATTTCACTCAGCATCATCTCCTCCAGACCTGTCCATGTTGATACCTACCTAGGTCATATGAAGATTCATGTACTACAGGCACTTATTTATTTATTTATTTTTTACTACATGCACTTATTAAGGACATGCTGTCTCTCTTCAGGTATAAATAACTACAGAGTTACCAAAACTTGCCAACCTACAAATTCCCTCAAACTGTCAAAGGTAAAAACCACATGACTTCAACCCCTGAAGTCTGTTTCCCCACATGGATGCCCCCAGAAGCCTCAAACACTATGTGATATTTTAGATTTCACAGTATCAGTCCTTATACCTTGTATAAAAAAATAATTGGATATCTGTGTTGTGTATATAAATACAGGTCTCCTTTTCTGCCTGTTTGCTTGAAGAAGTCTTTCCTCATGAACTAGAAATGCCCTTATTTATCATTTTGTATTATTTTTACTGATATGTATGATTTGTCTTTTCAATTTGAAGATTCAATCTTTCATTTACTTTAGAGACATTTAAAATGTTCTCTGAAAACTCTTTTTTCTCTTGTCTTTAGGAATTATCCTTATGTTGGATTATCTCCTCTGTTTCCTTCTCTCTAATTGCTTTAATTTCTTTCCCTCACTTTTTTTTTTTTGTGTGGCTTGTTTGTTTCTTTTTGGTTTGCTCCTAATAGCTCAAGACTTCTGATCTCCAGAACTGTAATATAATAAATTTATGTTGTTTCAAGCCACTAAGTTTGTGGTAATTTGCTACAGCAGTTAGGAGAAATGAACACACACATCGTCCACAAGGGCCTATCCTCCTGGAGGGGGGAGGGGAGCACCACTTCTGTGGTGCCGGCTGACTCGCCAAACACTACTCAGTGCCCCGGATGATGGCAAGTCCTGCAGTCTCTCCAACCTTTGCTAGGGTTCCACGGTGACAGGGTCAAACATCTGCTTTTAGGCTTTTGCTTTGCTTTTACGAAGGCTCCTGACTTGATGCTGTAGTATCCTCCTTACAAATTGGAGACTATTCTTGAGGATCCTCAGGATTGAGTTCACTCACCTCTCTTCACTAGGCCTCCGAGAGGTGGGGGTCGGGCTACAGCCACATTGGACCACCTCAGACTCATATTCATGTTTTCTTCAGTACTGTTTGTTGAATGTTGTACTCCCTCCCTGATTGGTTGCTGTTCATGAATCTTTGATCCTTTATTTTTAGTTAATTTCCTAAGGAATTGGGGGAGGAAAATCAATTATCTTATTTCAGTCCAGCAGGTTCATCTGGAAGTCTTCCACTGTGGTTTTTAAGTTTTCATCTCCGTGCATTTATTTCTTGGTCTCAGAAATTCCTTCTTTTGCTCTTATGTCATCTTGAAATCATGAACTAGAAATTATCCAAAGTTATCTTTTTTTTAAGTAAGAAGCTAATTTTTTATAAGAAGGCATTTGCTCCTATTACATAAAGCGATTTTTATTTTTTAAGAGCACAACCTTTTCATATGCCTGGTTATTTTATTTTGTTTTCCATTAACGTATCCTTAAAGATGGCTATATTTATCCAAACTTATCTCTGGACAGAGATAAAGGAAGAATAAAGAATTTTAAATTTTCATCTTTTCTCTTTATTACTCGGTTTATTATTCTCTTTATTACTCAATTTATTACTCTACCTTCCTATGGAAGGTAGGAAGAGAGCTGGTGCTTGCTGCATTTCAGAAGAAAGCTTTGCTATGGCAGCCAAGAATTGAGCAGGCCGGGGCCTCTGTTTGGAAGGTAAGTGAATAAAAGTGCTGCCACCTACTTCCTCCAGGAGCTTCCTCTAAGCTATATGTTCCCTGAGCTGACCCATGGCATATGCATTCACCTCCAGTCCTCACCACTGAGGTTTTCTATCAAAGTGTCCTTTTCAGTCTAGTCACTTACTTGCTTGAAAAAAATTTAGAAGTTCCCTCTCATTAAAAACAAAAAACAAACAAATAAACCAAAAAACCCTGCATCTCTTAAGGGTGAGTGGAATTTTTACAAAAACAGGACCATGAAACAATGAAAAACAGTGGAGAGTGAGTACCCACATTACCTTTCATTTCTTCTTTTCCCATTAGCACCTCAGACTGGCCTGTAGACTTCATTCATTTATTTAAGCACTAGAAACTTAAAATTATTTAAGCACTAGAAACTTAAAAATGGTGGCATTCAAATATTAGAAATTGTAGGGGAATTTTTGCTAATTAGAGTTGATATAGGACTAGATTAAGCAAGGGCCAACCTTTGGCTTTCCTCATGTAGAAACCATCAGTCAGCCCTCAGGTCATTCAAAGGCTTAACAGTCTAAAATTGGTCAAAAGAGTTGAAATCACTTGGGAGGAGAATTCTACCCTAGCTTGTGAGAAGCAGAGTCCCCAAGGAAGTGATGGCGAAGAAGTGCCTCCATTGACAGCAGTGGCAGCAGAAGGACACAGGGCTTTGGGGCACATGTAGTGCTAGTGGGGGAAGTGATGATGAGGGTAACAAAAGCAAGCTGCCTCCAAACCCACTGGGAAGAAGGTCACAGACCCTTCTGTGACTCCTAAGTGTGTCAAGTCACATATTTTTGCCATTAAGCCCAAGACAGGCATGGTATGAACAAATCAATATTCCATTCCTAAGGGAACTCAAATATGCCTCTTTATTAATTCCACCCCTTGATCCTAGTCCTGCCTCTGGAGCCATCTGCTTTGTCTTCCACATCAAAACCCCTTATACATTCAAAGACAGTTATCATGTCCCAGTCTATTCTTTTCTCCAGAATACACCTGGGAAGTTCTTCGGACTCTATCAACAATTTTCAGGTCACCTTCCTCTGCAGACGCTTTAATTTTGTCAGTTCCTAGTTCAGTTCCTCTTCTCTTTCAGTTCATGCTGGAGAGAAGTCATCAGCCTTTGGTTCAGTCTCCAAACATGGTTCCATTTTAAGGGTTCATCTATTTGTTTCATTATTTGTTTGTGCTGTGAATCTAAGTGTTTCAGGACCTTGACATCAGTTCTACTCAATTCAATTAGTTGTCTCTCTCTGTTGATGATATTTGGGTACTTAAGTGAGACCAATATAAACAGTTTAGAAACTTAAGCTTCTTGGGTCAGTGGTGGAATTTCCTGCCAGGTGTATGAACATGGGTCTTGGCCAAAAATAAGAATTTGGATGTGCATACATTAAATTGGCATGGGCTTGCTTCTCTTGATTTGGAATTTGAAATGGGTTTTGTTGTTGTTTTGTTTTTTATCAGGACCATTGTGTTTCTTCTAATCCTCTTAACTCTCTGTGCCCCAACATACTCACTCATTCAGTTTCAGGAATTAAAGAAGGAACCACAAATAAAAGTGATGGCTAGAAATGTGAATAGTTTGCATTATTTAAGGTAATTTAAAAGTATGATATAAGAGACTCAAAACATGTGCTGGCAAGTTCTTTTTGTAACAGTGGGCATTTTTCAAAGTTGTAAATGATAGTAATATATTGTAAGGAGGTTCCCCTTTCTCTGCATCCTTGCCAACATTTGTTGTTTCCTGTCTTACTAATTTTAGCGATTCTGACTGGTGTGAGGTGGTATCTCATTGTGGTTTTGATTTGTATGGAAGCAGAGTGATTTTTTAAAGCCTTCTTTTTATGAACCTCATACTGAAAATCTCAAAACTCATCAGCCTAAAAGTTTGAATCCAATAATAAGTTTAGACACTTTTTTTGTTGTCAAAAACTCTAGTATGATTCCCCCTCCGCAGAAGTCGATAGAGTTCATGTTTTGTAGCTATTGGTGGTTTATTCCCTTCTCTTTGTATTTTGGAAGTTGTGGAGAGGCTTTGTCACTTATTTTCACTGTAATTGTTGATCATGGAGTTTTGGTTTTGCTATCTAGTGATTCTCTCTGTCTTTATGTGGCGAATTGGGAGGATAAAAGTTATGTCGCTGTAACTACTTTAAATGCACTAAGTTTTGCACCAGGGTCCTAAGAAGAAGTTGGCTATCAGGAGAAATAAATTGTAGCTCCTACTATCCAAGAGCTTACAGTTTGATAAAAGAGACAGAGAAGCCCAAGGCAATTAGGATGGGGGGTGCTGATGGCTCTGCGTACGTGTATTATGTATGCAAAAAGAGAATCACCTGACTTTGTGAAATAGTGGGGAGAAGACCAGGGACAGTCTTCTGGAAAAAGTAACATTAAAGCCTAGCGTTGAAGAACAATTGGAAGTTAAATAGGATGATGGAGTCAGGGAAGCTTTTCTGCACCAAAGAAATTGCTCGGGTGAAGGTGTAGAAACTGGAGATGTTATGGCATGCCTGAGTACCACACGTTAGATGATGGCTGTATAGGAACCCTAAGCAGGATTCCTAAGGGAAATGATGATATGTGAGGCTAGAACAATAAGTGAGTTCCCGAGCTAGCTCATGAAGACTGAGGTTGTAAGCTGAGGGAAAAGATTATGGTGGGCAGGTATCATTTACTGATAGAAGAGAGCTGTGTGTTATTGTCTCACAGGATGCCCTTCTCTGCTTTGTTGCTCAGAGAAATCACTCCAACTCTCACCTCCACCCCTGATCCCTACTTGCCCCTTCTAGGACTAAATAAACAAGCCCCTGTGGTCCCTACTAATCTTGGACCATTAAGCTAGTTTGTTTATGGGTTCACTTTTCAGATTTTGCCCTAACTTCTGCACATTCTCTGGCTCCAGCCTCTTTATGACCACTGGTTCCATTTGGGACAACTGTGTTCACTCCCAGCTGTCCCATCCCTGCTCATCAGATCTAACTCTAGGACAAATTCCCACCTGGCTCCTGGAGTCATTATAGCCCTCATTAATTTATTCTTTTGCTCATATGTTAATCTTATTAAGTTCTTAAAATGTTCCAATGAGAGGAGTAAGAAATTCTTGGTCTTAGTTTGAAATCCCTCCTAATGCAGATACTGAGATGAGCATTAGGGTACAGCTGGTTTACTTGGGGGATGATCCCAGGGAATATCAGGGGGAAGATCGGGGAAAGCCAGTAAAATGTACATTACTGAGTGGGTAATCAGTGTGGACAACTGAGGCTGAATCCCTCTGCGAATCCTCTTTGGAACTATGTAGAACATGTCTCAGAATTGTTCTATCAAGGGCCAGGAAGCTGGGGCATTTATCCATAGATTTCTCTCTCTCATTGGTTGAGGTTTTTCTCCTGGAAGCAATACATCCTTAGCATTTCTGCTTTGCAGAGCAGAGCAAATTCCCATGGCAAAGGAGAAAGCCTTCAGGCAGCAAAGTAGATCAACATAACACCTAAGGTAGGAAGATGTCAATGTGCACAACAGTTATCAGCTGTAGCTTTAAGGAAACTCAGAGTTAGCAAAAGGGTCATCCAGCAAGGTATCAGCATCATCTGGTGCATAATCTTTGCTTTCTTTTTTTTTTTAAAGATTTTATTTTTTTATTTGACACAGAGAGAGAAATTATAAGTAGGCAGAGAGGCAGGCAGAGACAGGGAGAGGAGAAAGCAGCTCCCCGCTGAGCAGAGAGCCCAATGCGGGCCTCCATCCCAGGACCTTGAGATCATGACCTGAGCAGAAGGCAGAGGCTTTAACCCACTGAGCCACCCAGGTGCCCTAATCTTTGCTTTCAAGAGGATTTCTTTGCATAGTGTGAGGCCACAGAATGTGGCCTCATTCAAAGGAATGAGCATAGAGGAAATAGGATTCAGAAGTGCTGGTCTCTTTCCCTTGTCTCAGAGATTCAGGCAGGAAATGGGATGTAGAAGAATGAGTTATTGGAAATAGAGTCACAAAGGAAACTGGGTTCTCAGAGGAAATACAATTTGCAGTTAGAGCCAAGAGGAGAAGCAAATGGAGAAGATGAAGGTGGAAGGGTCCTGTTATCAAACAGGGGATTTGCCCAGAGTTCTAAAGAGAATTTTACAAGAATTTGTCCAGGCACTTTAACCAAGCCTATCCCCAGTTGATGGAAAGAGGAAAATATAGCCTGGGTGTATTTTCAACTTATTATAAATAAACAACACCTTATTTTGTACTAAAATTAAAATACTCTCCCCCCCTTTTCAAACTTTTCTAAATTGTGTCTTTTCTCCATCCCTTATAGGGGAGAAAACCTGTGAAACGTCTCTTGGGTTTTAAATATCAGAGGTTGAAATAAAAGTGGTTTTATTAGTTGAATGAAATTCTTTTAAAAATTCTTGTCCATCAAACTTTTCTCTTTGTGTGTTTCAGAATAGTTATTGTTGGTTAGTGGAGAAAGGATCAGAAAAAAGAATACAGTGTATTTGTGGAGTATAGACTTGTTTCCTGGGGAGAGGTAGAAGAGGTAGAAGGAGCTCTTCATTCATAAGCTCCTCTCAGTGTTCTGAGGAATGTAAAAGAAACTTCTGCCCTTAGAATATTTGCTCATCCTCGGCTAGAGATAACACATGATTATAGTTTTGGTCAATAATGACTCTAAGGCTTCATAAAGGAAAACATTATGGATGGTAAATGACATGAAGGGAAGTCTTTGATAAAAAGGAGGGAAATTACAGTGATGGAGAGGACTGAGTCATGAGGTTATGCATGGCAGGTGAACAGTGTGAGCAGGGGCAGAGCTGGGAATAATAATGCATTCTTAGGGGAGTGATTTTGAGTGTCTTACATTGTGAAACATTGGGGATGGGATTAGAGAGATCAGTTGGGGCCCGTTGGCTAATAGCCTTGAATGCTAGGCTCAGAAAGTATATTAATCCGATAGGTAAGTGGAAGTCATTTTAAATTTATGCAGAAGATGGCAAGATGAGAGTGATGTTTGAAAAATATTTGTGTGAGTAAAGAAGCCAGTTAAGATAGCATATCTGGGGCATTAACCCTTGTGGTAAATTGAATAATACCCCCCAAATCTTTCTAATATTCTAATCCCTAGAACCTGTGAATGTTATCTTTTTTTTTTTAAAGATTTTATTTATTTATTTGACACAGAGAGAGAGATCAGATCACAAGTAGGCAGAGAGGCAGGCAGAGAGAGAGGAGGAAGCAGGCTCCACACCGAGCAGGGAGCCCGATGCGGGCCTCGATCCCAGGACCCTGAGATCATGACCTGAGCCGAAGGCAGAGGCTTCAACCCACTGAGCCACCCAGGCGCCCCTGTGAATGTTATCTTATATGGCAAAAAAGACTTTGCAAATGTGATTAAGTTAAGGGTCTCCAGAGGACGAGAGTATCCTGGATTACCTGAGTGGGCCCAATATAATCATAAAAGTCATTCTAAGAGGGAGGCAGGAGATCAGCAGGAATAATAGCAGATATGGCAATAGAAGCAAGAGGTTGTAGAGATGCAAGGAAGGGGCCATAAGCCACAGGATGCAGGAGGCTTGTAGAAACTAAAAAAAGCAAGAACAGAGCCTCCAAAAAAAATGCACCTCTGCCAACACTTTGATTTCAGACTGTCACTTCCAGAATTGTAAGAGAATAAATTTTGGGTTTTTTAGGTCCATAAATTTTTGATAATTTGTTTCAGTGATAATAGCAAGCCAGCATGTTTCCCTTTGAGAGACTGATGAAAACTTATTTTCTATAGAAAAATGCATATATGTCCTAAAACAGAATACACATTCTTTTCCTTTTTTAAAAGATTTATTTATTTATTTGAGAGAGAGAGAGCACACAGAGGGAGGGACAGATGGAGAGGGAGAGAGAGAATCTCCAGAAGACTGCCCTCTGAGCACAGAGCCCAGTGTGGGGCTCAATTGCACAACCCCAAGATCATGACCTAAGCCAAAACTGAGTCAGGTGCTTAACTAACAGAGCCACCCAGGTGCCCTGAATGCACATTCTTTGCAAGTGCACACGGAACATGCTCCAGAACAGATCACATAGTTGGTCACAAATCAGGCCTCAAAAATTACAAAAAGATTGAGATAATACCATGCATATTTTCTGACCACAACACTATAAAATTTGAAGTCAATCACAAGAAAAAATTTGGAAAGATAAAAAATACATGGAGGTTAACAGCATGCTTCTAAAGAATGAATGGGTCAACCAGGAAATCGAAGAAGAAATTTTAAAAATATATGGAAACAAATGAAAATGAAAACATGACAGTTCAAAACCTTTGAGATGCAGTAAAAGCAGTCATAAGAGGAAAGTATGTAGCAATAGAGAGCTATCTCAAGAGGCAAGAAAAATCTCAAACAAGCTAACACCTAAAGGAGCTAGAAAAAGAGCAACAAATGAAGCCTAAAGCCAGTGGAAGAAGGGAAATAATAAAGAGTAGAGCAGAAATAAAGAGAAAATAGATCAGATCAATGAAACCAGGAACTGGTTCTTTGAAAAAAAATTAATAAAATCGATAAACCCCTAGCCAGACTTATTAAGAAGAAAAGAGAAAGGACCCAAATAAATAAAAATCACAAATAACAACAAACACCACAGAAATATAAACAATTATAAGAGAATATTATGAAAAATTACATGCCAACAAATTGGACAAACAACAAACCTGGAAGAAACAGATAAATTCCTAGAAACATATAAACTACAAAAACTGAAACAGAAAGAAATAGAAAACATGAACAGACCAATAACCAGCAAACAAATTAAATCAGTAATCAAAAATCTCCCAACAAACAAAAGTCCAGGGCCAGATGGCTTCCCAGGAGAATTCTACCAAACATTTAAAGAAGAATTAATACCTATTCTCAAACTATTCCGAAAAATAGAAATGGAAGAAAACTTCCAATTCAGTCTATGAGGCCAACATTAGCTTGATGCAAAAACCAGACAAAAATTCCACTAAAAACAAGTATAGGCCAATATCCCTGATGAACATGGATACAAAAATTCTCAGTAAAATACTACCAAATTGAATCCAACAGTACATCAAAAGAATCATTTGCCATGATCAAGTGGGATTTATTCCTGGACTGCAAGGGTGGTTCAATATTTGTAAATCAATCAATATGATACACCATATCAATAAAAGAAGTGATAAGAACCATATGAACCTTTCAATAGAGGCAGAAAAAGCATTTGACAAAGTACAACATCCATTCATGATAAAAACCCTCAACAAAGTAGGGTTAGAGGGAATATACCTCAACATCATAAAAGCCATAATACACACAGCTAATATCATCCTCAGTGGGGAACAACTGAGAGCTTTTCCTCTATGATCAGGAACAAGACAAGGATGTCTGTTCTCATGACTGGTATTTAATATAGTACTGGAAGTCCTAGCTTCAGCAATCAGACAACAGACAGAAATAAAAGGCATCCAAATTTGTAAGGAAGAAGTAAAACTTTTATTATATGCAGATGACATGATAATCTATATAGAAAACCTAGAAGATTCCACCAAAAAAATGTTAGAACTTATCTACAAATTCAGTAAAGTCTCAGGATAGAAAATCAACATACAAAAATCGGTTGCATTTCTATAACCAATAATGAAGCGGCAAAAAGAAAAATCAAGGAATCGATCTCATTTACAATTGCACCAAAAACCATAAGATACCTAAGAATAAGAGGTGAAAAGTCTGTACTCTGAAAACTATAAAACACTGATGGAAGAAGTTGAAGAGAGTGCACGCACACACACACACGCACACATACGAAACAAAAAATATTCCACGCTCATGGATTGAAAGAACAAATATTGTTAAAATGTCTATATTACCCAAAGTAACCTCTACATTTAGTATAATATCTATCAAAATACCACCAACATTTTTCACAGAGCTAGAACAAACAATGCTAACATTTGTGTGAACCCGCAAAAGACCCTGAATAGCCAAAGCAATCTTGAAAAAGAAAAGCAAAGCTGAAGGAATCACAACTCCAGACTTAAATTATATTACAAAGCTGCAGTGATCAAGACTGTATGATACTGGCACAAAAACAGACACATAGATCAATAGAGCAGAATAGAAAATCCAGAAATGAACCCACACTTTATGATCAATTAATCTTCAAAAAAGTAAGAATGAATGTCCAATGGAAAAGTGACAGTGTCCTCAACAAATGGCGTTGGGGAAACTGGACAGCAATATGCCAAAGAATGAAACTGGACGACTTTCTTACACCACACACAAAAGTAGACTTGAAAAATAAACTCTAAATGTGAGACAGGAAACCATCAAAATCTAGACGAGAACACAGGCAACAAACTCTCTGACCTCAGTGATAGCAACTTCTTCCTAGATATATCTCCTGAGACAAAGGAAACAAAAGCAAAAATAAACTAGTGGGACTTCATCGAATAAAAAGCTTCTGCACAGTGAAGGAAACAATCAACAAAACTAAAAGGCAACCTACGGAATGGGAAAAGATATTTGCAGATGACATATCTGATAAAGGGTTACTATCTAAAATATATAAAGATCTGATACAACTCAGCACACAAAAAAACAAATAATCCGGTTAAAAAATGGTCAGAAGACATGAATAGATAGTTTTCCAAAGAAGACATCCAGATGGCCAACAGACACGTGATAAGATCCTCAACATCACTCGGCATCAGGAAAATAGAAATCAAAACTACAGTGAGGTATCACCTCACACCAGTCAGAATGACTGATGTTAACACAGGAAACAACAAGCTGGGGGGGGGGGGGAGAGAGAGAGAGAGAGGCAAACCAAGAAACAGACTCTTAACGATAGCAAACCAAGGGTTGATGGAGGGAGGTGGAAGGGGATAGACTAGATGGGTGATGGGTATTAAAGGGGGCACTTGTGATGAGCACCAGGTGTTGTATATAAGTGATGAATCACTAAATTCTAAACCTGTTACTAATATTACACTGTATTTTAACTGGAATTTAAACAAAAGCTTGAAAAAAAAAGAAAAATTTTTGGTTATGCACACCAGCACATCGGCATTTTTAAAAATAATTTCAGGGGTTTTACAGACCCATTAGAGCTTATGTATTGACTTTCTAGGGGATGTTTGGTTCTTAGGTTGAAAACTCTGGAGCTCACAAGTTATGTTAATACTTCATACACATAATGATGAAAAGGCTTAGGGCTATGACAATGAGATTGGAAAAGATGATGTAAATGTATGAGCAACTATGGTAGAAGGGTAGGCACGCAGTCTAAGGACAGACACACATGGAAGGTGATTCCAAGACTGTAAATCTGAGAAACCAAGAGAATGAAGATATGCTAACAAGGAATGGAGAAGGTGGAAAGACAAGAAAGTTTGCCGAGAAAAGTTATGGGGGAACGCCCATGATACAGAGCCTGAAAGAGGACTTCAACTACCTCCATTCTGACCTCAGTCTGTACTTTCTAACTGATTAAGTAAGTTCTTCTTTCCAGCTTACCTCTTAATGCAGGCAAAAGACCCTGCAGGCAAAGTATCCCCTGAGTGGAACCGAAACTACCCCTTCAAGCAGTAACAACTGTCCTGAGCCAGCAAGACCCCACAAAATTGATGCCGAGACGGGGATCGACCTGACCTGTACTGCCCACCTGCACGCACCCACCAGCCTCTGTCCCATGTTGTCCTTACATAAGCCTGGAAGTGTTTTAGGAACTTTGGAGAAGGTCTTTCAGATGCTAGTTTGCTGTCTTCCCTGTGCTGGCTTCACTGAAATAAATTCCTTTCTGGGTTCACTGCAGCTCATCTCTCCACCTCTGGATTTTGTCAGCGGTCAGGGGCCGAACCTGGTCTGCTTGGGATCCCTGGAGCCAAGTACTTTGACACCTGTGGGCCCCAGTTACAAGCCTGCTCTATGGGGCCAAAATCCATGTTCCTAGTTTATCTCAGGACTTAGGGTCTTCAAGGGGAGCATTTGTGTGTGTGGAACACCCAGAAGCCAGACTCAGGCTCAAAGGAGCTCCCCAGGACCGAGTTTTGGGGACATTTTCCTCAGCCAGGAAGCTGAGAAGAGATGGGATGATCACCATGGAAGATACCATGGAAGCCTCATGGCCATGAGGAGGATGCCCTCAATATGTAGCCACCAATTCCTCTAATAGATATGCTGACTCCTACCTGGGGGTCTACCCCAGAACCAATCCTGTCCACAGAAGGAGAGGAATTTAGAACTCTAGGTTAAGAATTGATTAACTCGATGATTAGTAGATCGGTTTTCAGTCAGAAGGCTAGTCAGACAGAAAAGTTCAGTTCATTGGTTCCTGTTAAGATAAGGAATCCTGAATTGGGGCCAAAATAACAATAGCAACAATAGAAGTAAGACAAATAAAATGCAGGACAACTTAGTGCCTAAAGGTACAACCAGCGCTGTCCCAAGATATTCTGGGCATCTGGCCTGAATTGATTATGGACAATGAGATCTGTGTCATTTCTCGGGGAGTCTATGTGAAGGTACCCCTACAATATGCAGACAACTTAAGGAAAGGGTCTCTCTGAATTTTATGAAAAAGACAATAGAACATTCTGGAGAAAAGCATGGGTTTTGAAACTAGGAAGACCTTGGTTCAAATCAGGGCTCCTCCAGTTGCTACCCATCCCAGGCAAATGTCCTAAGGCCAGGAAGCATAGTTTCCTCATCTTTAGAACTGCAAAAACAATAGCTTCTTTTACAAGGATGTTGTCAGCATAAAGCAATTTGCGTGGTACCTGGCACATAAGAAGTGTTTGATAAGTGATGGCTGTTGTCACTGCTGTTAGGCACCTGCTGAGTTGTGCACCACGGAGATGGCAAATGTGAATATGCAGTCTAATCTAATCTAGTCCTGGGTCAAGTCAAGAGGGTGTTACTCTGAAACTATAACCCACTCAATTGTATTGTGAAACATTTCAGGTCATTGTGTTGTCCTAAAGGAAAGGGGCTGCTTGGAATCTAGAAAAAGTATAGGTGAAGAGCAGGAACAAGTATTGTGTGCTTCCTGTGTGCCACATGGATTGTGTTATATAAAAGAATTCATTTACTCCTCAAAACAGTCCTCTAAGGTATGAGCTATTACAATCCTCTTCCTACAAATGAGGAAGCTGAGGTGCAAAACAGCTAATAGCTTGCCCAAAGTACCACACCTATTGAATGGTGACAGATAAATAGAAACTCAAGCTCTCTTAACTCTGGGGCCTAAACATTCAATCCCATACTCTACTCTCTCCCTCTCAAAAGAAGGAATGGTCTCCAGAACTGCTAATGGAGTCCTAACCAAGGGACACACGTTCAAACTAGTTCCATGGATACATAGAAACAGTAGAAACAAGGTGCATGAATCAGGTTACTTTCCGAATTCTCTCCAGGGCAAAGTGATAAGGAGGAGGATGCTAGACTATTTGTTGGAGAAAGATTCTGGTTGCTGGAACTAAGGAGATTCAGTGCCAAGAGCCAGGGGTGAATGTCAGGTTGAAAACCAGGGACCATCTAAGGAAATATCAATCCCAGATCAGTTGAACTGAAGATGAAAACCTGGTTGAGGAAAAGGGATTATGAAAAGAAGCCAACAAGATCTTGAGCCTGGGGGCAGAATCCCTGAGTGCAGAATGGGAAGCAGATCCTTTTTTGAAGGGAGCCAGCCTGTGTGTGGAAAGAGCGGTTGCTAAGGCAGCCAGTTCCTCCTGTGCTAACCCATGTATTCCAAGTTGGCTTTTATGAAGACGGTACTACTGAAGAGTAGTACTCTTCAGTACTTCTGTGTACTGAGGTACTTCTATGTCCTATGTCTTCTATGAGACGGTACTATTATTATGAGACGGTACTACTGAAGAGGGGTGTGTGTGTGTGTGTGTGTGTGTGTGTGTGTGTGTTTCACATTACAAACTAATAAGCAGGCATGTCATTTATTAGCACCCAGTGAACTTGGTAACTTGAGCCAGTCTTCCAGGGCTTAGTCACATGTAGGAAACATAGTAAAATTAAGATTTAGACCTAGGAAGCGGAAGACAACATCCTGGGTCTCAGCTGATTGCATTCAGAGGAAAATCTCCTTTCGTAAGAGTGTGAGTCAGACTTTTTCTTTAACATCTTTTTAGGGACAAGAAGTTCCAGGAAGTCAATGTACTTAGAGTTCACCCAGTTTGATCATACATTTGTCAAATTTACCAACAATCTATGTGGTTTCTTCATTGGATTGAGATCATCTTAGAGGCCCAGGCTGCTCTCATTGATCTTCATGTGCTCAGCACCTACCACAGTGGCAGGAGCTTGTATACTCAGAATGTTTGTTGAACCGAACCGAATCAATGTGGATAAGAACAATGGACCAGATTATAGACAATACAGGTAATATGCTCCATATGTTTCAGGTAGTGGATAAAGATACCATTTTACCTCTCTCTATGTACCAAACATAATAGATATTTTTAAATGATAGATTAAATGCTCATTTGAAAAAATGTGACTGCCATTTTGTTTCAAACTGATTGTGATGTTTTCCTTCATGTTCTTTAGTAGCATACCAAATTTCAACAGTTAAACCCTTTGATATCATAGAACAAACAAACATAAAAGTGACCTTGCTTTTAGTCAACACATTTTTCCTTAAACAAATTCTCTCTGAGCAAACATTTGGGTAAACAGATATTCTTCGTCTTTGTACCCGGAAGATCAATGAACTCAGATCATAGAGGTCATGAAAATCATGGAGTCAAAGATCCCTTCTCTGAGCACACATTAGTTATGACTGTGTTCAATTCAGATGATTCAGTCAAATGGAGTTGACTCTAAATTTTTTCTGTACTGCTTATGTAATTATTAATTAATTGATCACTTTTATCAATTCATCTGTTAAAGTACCTCACCTATGTGGGAATTTGAGCAATTATTCAGAGATTAATCTGTAAAAGAGATTAATCTGTATAAGTGGCACTATCATAGTCTCTAAATCCTTTGTATTAAACTAGAAGATGTTTAGAGGTATTTTGAGAGAGTACTTCCATTGAGAAATACAGCATTTCAAAACACACTCTTAACTTACTATTAAGGACAAAAGTTTTGCTGCCAGTGGTGTGTTTTGCAGTGAGCTCCTAGATAATGGTCTGTTTGAAAATATGATTTTGTTTTAAAATTTCTAGCTTTTGCTACATTTTTCATCAGCTAGGTAGTTAATTTTTAAAAAGTGTAATAATAATAATAAAGCTCTCGGTGGATTCAAGAGATGAGGGAAACTTACCTCCCATGTGTACCTCAGTGTCTCACAGGAGTCTCCTACCAGTCTTGGAGAGAGAGCTCCAGGGTGTTCTTTAGCTTAGGGTCCCACATCTTCCCTGAGCATCAGGCAAAGTTCACCTTCTACTTAAGCCCTTTTTTAAATATCTTCACTGGGAAGTGGACCAGTGATCATTGCTATCTCTTGCCGTTGTGCTGCAATAAATGTAAATTTAGAAGAAGAAGGCTACCCTGAAAAGAGCTCTGAAAACAGATACTGGTGCCCTCTGGCTTAATGGAGTGGTTAGAATTCAAATTTGTGGAGTAGCTTCTAAAGGGAAAGCCTTCTGGGGCGCTGGGTGGCTCAGTTGTTAAGTGTCTGCCTTTGGCTCGGGTCATGATCCTGGGGTCCAGGGATCAAGCCCTAAGTTGGGCTCCCTGCTCTGCAGGAAGCCTCCTTCTCCCTCTCCCACTTCTCCTGCTTGTGTTCCCTCTCTTGCTGTCTCTCTCTGTGTCAAATAAATTAAATTAAATTAAAAATAAATAGAAGGCAAGTTCTGATCTAACGTTTTCATAGGTATGACTGACGATAGAACCAACTGAATGAGGGCTAGCTATTTGCTAGAACCTGAAGGAGCTCCCAGGTTCTCAGGCCTGTGTGGAGAGCACACTGGGCTATCATACAGTAACCAGTAGGCATTTGGGGCTCTCCACTGGCAGAGTTTGAAAAATAAGCAATGCTTTCCTATCCCAATTGCTGAGAGACATTGGGGCGGGGGGGGCTTCAGTGCCTTTCTCAGGATATTGTGTCCAGCATCCTTGCTAGTGGGGGGATGCATGGACTTTCAGGACAGTGGGTGTCCTTGTGGGTGGGACATGTGACTCCTCACTCCAATCTCCAACCTGATGAATAATTTAGGGTCCTGAAGTACTGTAGTTGCAGTTATTAAGAGTAACTGAGCTCTACACGGTTGTTGTTGCAAGTGCACTATCAGGAGGGCACCTGCTTTTGTTTTTGCAGTCCTGGAGATGGATTTGTAGATCACTCCCAGCCTGTGTGATCAGCTTGGTATGACTGAGAGATGCACGTGGCCAGGGCTGTGGAGTCCATCCAGACCAAGCAGCACTTGCCAAGGCCTTGGCCTCAGCCTCATTCCACAGAGCTGCAATTCTACCCAAGAAATCTTTTCCCACTTATAGTGTGTTCATTCTATGAAATAGCATACTTATAAAGAAATTAGGAAAGGTTGAATAAAAATCTATCCATGGGCCAAAATCTTTCCATTTGTGACAAAATCAGATTTCTTTCTCACATTTGAGCAATGGTAAAAGGTACATTGGATCCAGAGTCCAAAGGTTCAGATTGGAATCCTCAGTGTCCCACTAACTGCATAGCTTTGGACAGGTCCCTGCTCTTTCTTGGGTTTCAGTTTCTTCAACTTGAACCGAGTATTCTCTTCACTCCCTAAATCCACATGTGATTATTCAAAGATTACATGCCTTGCGCACACCAGGTGCTGGGTATCCAACAGAGTCAACGTAGTTTCTAACCTCCTAAGCATCAGTGTGGTATGAGAGACAGGCCAAGTAGCAAAAAGTTGGCATTTATATCTGCCTCTTTTTCTTTACATAATTGTTTTGAGATAAAAAATAAATGATTTATGCAAATGCTTGATAAACTGTGAAAAGCTGTTTAAAAAGGACCAGCATTCTGCCCATACTTCATTCTCCATAAATATTTATTAAATTGTACTTCTATGTTGATCATTTTATTGTGAGATGATCTGTGTGTTTGGTAAAGACAGATTTATTGGTTTTCTTAATTCATGAAATTGGAGTATATTAAAATAAGATGATATTTCTGAAGCAGAATGTTTGACAGGACCACTTGTACTCTCTGACAGGCTCTGTACTCTCTCTTATTCTTCTCCAAAGCCTCATTCGCCTCCCATCAACCTCTAAGACACACTGTTCCTTACCTCATTCTTGAAGCCCACTGACCGGGGTCATATAGATAGGGCAAGTCTCAGGACACAGGGGACAGATTAGGATGGAGGGTCTGTTGAGCACATTACTGGTCAATTTTATTTAAGCTGAACACATAAAAGTTTGTTTCTTGGGTCATGTAAAAATATCCCTGTACTGTGGTGCCTGAGTAAAAATTGCTACACTGGGGTGTC
This sequence comes from Ailurus styani, assembly GCA_002007465.1. Classification (NCBI taxonomy): domain Eukaryota; kingdom Metazoa; phylum Chordata; class Mammalia; order Carnivora; family Ailuridae; genus Ailurus; species Ailurus styani. The sequence continues at coordinate 463,998 of LNAC01000291.1, forward strand.
ACATAAGTGAGAAGATTTCTCAAAAGGAAGGACCACTGGGAAATTTGAATATCATAGCACATAATTATAAGCTAGACACATTCTACTACATTAACATTAGAATTAATTTTGAAAATCAAATTTTCTAAGTTTGATTTGAGTTTGAGAACAGTAAAAGAAATGGAGACAAATCAAGAGAAATGTATGAAAAATGAGAAACTAATTGACTTGAAATAAAACAAAATCATAATTGACAACTAAAGTCAAGGCATTCTTCTTCAAATATTACAATAAAAGTGGTACATGTCTGGCAACTGAGATCAGGGAGAAAAGAGAGGAAAGTATAAGTAAATAATGTTTGAAATAAAAAAAGATGCTTTAAAATTATATGATGTATCTGCATTGATTATTTTGAGAATCTACATTAAATAAAAGAATTTATAGGAAAGCATAACTGATCAAAATTACTTAAGACATATGAACAGCAGTAACTGTGATAGATATGAAAACATTCTCAAAGATCTACTATCCAAAAAAGGCACTTGCTCATATTTGTATATGAATGGAGCCTATCATATTATTTTATATTTTTAGTCACTATAGAGTACATCATTAGTTTTTGGTGTAGTCCATCGTTTTTTAGGAAATAAATAGTTCTTGGATTATTTAAATAGTTCCATAAAATAGAGAAATATGGAAATCTTTCCAGTTCATTTGTTCATAGGTAGTATTAGTCTGATATCAAAGTCTGACAAATAAAACACGAATCACCTATTTATAATTTTAATGGTGAATATCCAAGCCAAAAAAATAAAAAACTAAATACTGGAAGATATATCTAACAGTATACATATATATGTATCATGACCAAGTAGGGTCTTTTCAGGAATGCAAGGTATTTTAACGGTAGAAATTTAAAATACAGTATAATTAATTAATGACATAATGATTAACAGAATAATTTTTAAATGCAATATCCTCATTAAATATTCAGAAGACATTTGATAAAACCCAATATCCATTCCTGTTTTTTAATAACATTTCTTAGTAAATTTTTTAAGTCTTAGTATGATAAATGGGAAACGTGGAACTTAATGCTATAATAAAAACATTGTCTTCAACTTTGGAAACAATACAATAATGCTTGTTTTTGTTATTATGATTCAATATTTTTATAATGATTTCTGCCCATACAATAAGACAAGAAAAAAATAGATAGGAATATTAAAAAGGAAAAGAGTAAATGATGGTTACTTATAGTTCATATTATATTCTACAAGCTTAATTAGAAGCCTAGTTCCCTCCAAGTTTATAGGATGTGTATCTGTAATAATTGAGGCTAGAAGCTTCCCTGTCCATGTCCAAGAGATGATAGAGACCTGGATTCTTATAGATTTCAAAGAATTGAGGAATTCCTTTCCAAAACCCTAGAAAGCTTCTTCTCAAATTTATTGGCCCAAATTCAATCACATTATTATTCCTGAACCAGGCATGTTTTCGAGGTTGAGAAAATGATTCTGATAGGCTTAGAATAATCAGTGTTTACCCTTAAACCTCAGTTAATTGATCTTTATGTTTTTATTGCATAGAATAAGCCTATTATATCGGGGAAAGATTGAAAGGATTTACCTTAGCCAACATTGAAAAGAATGGGAGCAATAGGTACTTTTAAAGCACTTGATATATGCATATTCTTTGATCAGTAAATAATTCAATTTCAAGGAAGTTATGCTAAGAGATAAGTAAGTATATGCATATGAATGTTCATATAATGGTGGAAAATTAGAAACAACTGTCTGTCAAAAGGAGCTAGTTAAATTGTGGCATATTTGTACAATGGAATGTTATGCAATCATTAAAAAGATAAGTTATATGGAGAGGGTGCTGAGTGGCTCAGTCAGTCAAGCATCTGATTCTTGATCTCAGCTCAGGTCTTCCTCTCAGGGTCTTGAGTTCCAGCCCCCTGTTGGGAGTTACACATTGGCATAGAAAGATGAGCAGAGTATTTTAAGTGGAAGAAAACCCACTAACCTAATATCAGGGGAAAAAAATATTTATATAGATCTACTGAAAAAGAATTCTGGAGATATATATTCCAACCTGTTAACAGTGGTTATCTCTGAGGGCTGGGCTTATGGGAGGTATTTATGTTTTAATTTAAATATTTCTGAATTAGTTTTATTTTTTCAATGTAATATGTAATATGATTTTATACTGGTTATTTTTTCCCCAAATAGAAAAGAAAGAATATAGAGAAAACCAGTGAAATGGTTGGTATGAATTGCTGGTTTATGCTTCCCCCAAAATTCGTATGTTTAAGGCCCTAATTCCCAGTGTGCTAGTATTCAGAGGTGGGGCCCTTGGGAGGAAACTGATTTTGAATGAAGTTCTGAGGGTGCAGTCCCCATCCTGGGACTGGTGTCCATAACAGGGGATAAAGAGATAGCAGGTGTCTCTCAGCCATGTGAGGATACAGCGAGAAGATGGCTATCTACAGAGCAGGAAGTCTGCCCTCACCCAAACCCAACTATACCGGCACCCTACTTTCAGTCTTGTTGTAGTGGCCCAAACTGACTAAAACAAGGAATTTGAAGTGGAACAACTCTGAAGGAATGTTTTTCAGGATAGGCAACACCTGAAGTTGTTTGTAGGCACTGGGAAAGAAATCAGTGGAGGAAAGAGTTTATAAATCAGCCGAGGTCCTAGAGGGGTGAGAACAGTACAGTAGCATCAGGGCTAGGTTTAGAAAGAAGGAAAGCAAAGGAGGACAACACATAAAATTAGGGCAAATTTTTGAGTAGGAGAGGCACAAAAAAGGTATTATAGCTAATGAACCCATGTGTTTCCCCCAAAAGATTCAGAGAAAAGTGCATCAGCTGAGCAAGAGGTTTGGGACAGCTCTCTGGAGGGGTGTAGAAAATGTATTGCTGCTGCATAAAATGAAATAAGGCATGGTATCTGAACCATCAGGTATATGCTTTTGATTTCTCTGAAATCCATCCCACACTTACTAAGTCATAATCTCTGAAGGAGGGTGATTTTAATGCACACGAGAATCTGGAACCTTTGAAATAAAAGGTTTACTAAGAATATGCACCCACTGCTGATGCTAGATCACAATGATCTGCAATAGATGTCTAGTGCTAAGGCATTATACAGTCTAAGTGACAAAGACTTCCAAATGAATACATCATATAGTAAAATGGAAGCATATACAAAGCACTGAGGTAAAATTCCACCTATCACCACATGGACATCTGAGAGGTCACTGTACATTGTCAACATATCGACTTGTCCTGCCACCAAGAGTTCTAGAACCATGCTTCCATGACCTTAAGTAACCATCTTTGCCTCCAAAATAAACATATCAATATGATTTTCTCCAGCACCATTCAACATCCTGGGAAGAGAGTATTTGAGAGAAATAGGAGGCTAGGTATACTCAGAATTGGGCTTTGGCAACCTGGATGCAGAAGGAAGTCAGTGTGTCAGTGGAACCTGAGATACTGGTAAGTGCATCGTTAACCTGGAGGATCACGAGGTTAAGAACTGGGTGGAGAGGAGGGAACTGAGAGACTGAAATTTATGAAAAGGATGTGTAGCACATTTACGAAAGTCAGAGAGTGGGTGTAATGTGAGAAGCGCAAGTGTCAGTCAGTGAGATGTGCCTTGTTGTGAAAGGCTCTCAAAGAGGAGATGGTGACACATTCCAGCAATGGCCATCAAAGGGGCTTCTGAACTAGAGTGGAAATAGAGTTGGCCAAGTAGAAGAGATTGAGGAAGTGAGGTCAGAGTGTGCGATAGTTCTCTTTATGAACACCAGATTTGTTGAATCCCATGAATGGAGGCAGAGATGGTTACTCAAGGTCCAACCAGATAGAGAAGAAGAGAACGTCAGGGTCAGGGAGTGACAGAGTCAGGGGAAACTGTAAGAGCTGGAGAGTCGATGTGGCACTGCATCTAGGGGAGCATGGTTCTAGAACTCTTGGTGGCAGGACAAGTCGATGTGTTTACAAAGTGCAGTGACCTCTCAGATGTCCATGTGGTGATAGGTGGAATTTTAGTTAAGTGTTTTGCATATGCTTCCATTTTACTATATGATGTATTCATTTGGAAGTCTTTGTCACTTAGACTATAATAATGCCTTAACACTAGACATCTGTTTTCCTAATTTTTGAATCCCCTGTGTCTGACACGTGGTATATACTCTGTAAAACTTTTTTCTGAATGAGTGGGTGAAAGAAGGAATGGATGAATGAATGGATGGATGAGTGAATGGATGGATGAACGAACAAATGAAACTAAGTGGCCCCATATCTCCAATAGGAACTTTGGTGAGAGGGTGCAAAGGAGAGTGTGAGTGAGTTATGCTTGTTGAGAAGTTGTTCATGGTGAGGCAGGCGAGAGTGTGACTGTCATCTGAAAGCAGAATAAATGAGATAACAAGGATTTCATTCTCCATATGAGTATGGAATGTCCAGTACCACAAACTCAGCCTCTGCTTTCTTCAAATACTGCTCCCAGGCAAGCTCACCTTTATTCCTGGCTTCAATTATCACATCTATGAACACACAAACCTCTCCCCTGACTCTAGAACCACATGCATCCCTTCCTACTCACCGTCTTCTCTCCGGAGCACCAGAGAGCCCCTGAGGCTTGATCTGCACACGCAGAGGTCACGATCTGCCACTGTGGTCCTGTCCACTTCAGGTGTTTTCTCTCCCGGTACTTAGCACCTCCTTCCCCAGCAATCAACTTTGCTGAGTCCTTCTCCTCACCTTCCATAGCCAAGCTTCCAAGTTCTTCCAATTTTAAGATATAAAGAATTCTTAAATCCTTCCACTTCTCCCCATTGTCAAAGCCACCCAGTCCTGGAATTCTGTAATATCCCCCAGTGGGTCTACCTATGCCTACTTTAGGCCCCCTCCAGTCTCCTTTCCACCTCGCAGCCAGGATGATTTTTTTTTTAAACTCAAATTTGGTAGTGTCATGTTCTCGCTTAAAGCACCAGGCAACTTATCATTGTTTTTGGCCCTGAATATGATTTATAGGCTCAGTATGTGTGGCCTGACTCCCACCCATGGCTCCAGGTTCATTTTGCACTGTGTTCCTTCACTGTCTCTGGGAGTCAGGCAGTAGGTTTCTTTTGTTCTTGGACAGGCATCATACCGTTCCCACCCCCCAATCCCCAAGGCCATTGTACATGCACTTCCTTCCCCACTTGATGCAGTTAAACCTTACACTTCCTTCTGATCTCAGCTCGGACACGAATTCCCTGGAGAAGCAATCAGAGATCTCTCTGTTGAGATGAAATCCCCCTCTTTTATTTGCTCATAGACATATGTCTTCCATCTTTATAGCATACATCTCAGTTGTGATTTCATATTCCTGTGTGTGTGATTTATTTCAGTATGTCTTTCTCCCTCACTAGACTCCAAGTTTTGTAAAGGGCAAGAACGGTGTGTGCTTTGCTAAGTGCAGTGCTTGGCACATAATGAGTATGCCATAAATATTTGTTAGATGAGTAAATGAATAGACCAAAGAACACCCTTGTGTGGTGTTAGTTGTCGTCACAGCAGTAAAGTCTTGTTTCTCTGGTCCGTCCACTGGGACTTGGGAATAGTGCAGTCATAAGAAATCCTTCTAGACAATGGTATCCATGATAACTTAACCATGAGTTAAAGCCAAAATGCTGCATTCTTGCCCTGGCTGTTCAGTGGTGAGTTCTGGCTCTGGCAAGTTCTAATTTCTTTAGGCCTAAACTCTCGGTTTCACCTATAGATTAGGTATCTCATTAGGCTCTCCACAGCTGTCTTCTCCAGATCTCGCCTCCCTCCCTGCTGCCGGCCTCCTCAGCTGGAAATGACTGTAGGCCTCCTGCAAAGGGAGGGGAAGGCCTGAAACAGAACTGGCTTCTCTGTGGGAGGATTAGGAGGAAGCACAGAGCTTGGGTACTAATTCCATGGAACTGCCTTGGTATTCAGAAACAACTGCTGGATTCTATTTCTTCAGACAAACTAGTTTTAAGAACCAAGGCTCGAACACTTGACATGACAGAATGCTAGTCCTAAACAGCCTGTTGCCTGCAAGGATGGTAATTCATCAAACTTAAATGATATAATCTAGAAGTCTTGTTTCAGTGTATTTTAATCCCTTTCTTGTTTAACTGGGCTGTCTCTTTGATCTTTAAGTCGTATAGTCTAAAGTTTATGTTCTTTATGTATTTTGCTGAAATATTTCATGGAAATGAAGGGAGCAACTTGGTTTTCAAACTGGAATCCTTTTTCAGAAGAAAGTCAACAAGTTGCTTTCTCCATCATTCAGATTCTTGGATCCCAGTCCGTCCTCAGTAGATGAAGCCCAGCTACAGGAACCAAAGAGGAGAGACATCCTGTCCTAAAGTCTTACAATGTGAAACTTGTAGTGATCTCTTTGTATGTTAATTTCTCCATCTCTAGAATGGATACAGTTGTTTTTACCACCTTTAGGGAGGTGTCATTAAATCACTGAAATGATATTGGAAGAAAACAAGAGTGATTAGTCTTGCAGAACAACTTATCTGTATTTTCTCCATATTCTCCAATGTGTGTGAAAATTTCCTTCAGAAGAGCATGTTTACACGGGATGTATGGATACCTGATTTGATAATCCCAAACTACTCCCCAACCACCCACTTCTGAATAGGGGATAAAAAAATCAGAAGCCTGCAATTGTGTAACATGCAAATCTCTTCTGGACCGGAGCCCATCGCTGTGGTTTGGCAACACAATGAGCACAACATCTCTTTTCTCATCTCTTAAAAACAAAACAAAACAAAACAAAACAAAAACCAACAGAGGAAAAAAAAATACCTTGAGAATAAAGGTAATGATTAATCTGTCAGGCACAAAAAGGATCGTTTTGGGGATTTCAGATTCTAACTTGCTAAGTCAGATAAACAACAGTGGACAGGGGATGACAATTTCACCAGAAGAGGATTAAGTCACGGGCTCTAATTGGGACAGCATTTGTACAGTCAGAGAATCTCATCAGACATCTCCAGGAATCTGTGAGCAGTTGGGAAAACTTGCATTTTCATGTGCGAGTGAAGTGGGGACCAGAAGAAGCAGGTACTGGTAGAGAGAGTGGTCCTTGGAGAAACCTCACGATGCAGCCCAGGAAGGGGAGAAAGGGAAAAAGCTTCAAGCAAAGGCTGGCCTTGAAGAGCAGCTTAGCTAAAGAAACAGTCTCTGAGTTCTTGGGCACCTTCATAATGATCGTAAGTATTTCCTGAATTCTGACCCAATTATGCCTATATTTCTACGTAGCTGGTGTGGATAGTTTTGTTTTGTTTTCTTTAAGTTTGTCACAGGAGTTATCTCTTCCAGGAAACAGCACGTTACTTCCAGGCTCTTTGGCTATTTACTGGCCGTAGGTTAGGTTTCCATTTACTCATTTCATTTATTCACAAGAGTTGATGGGGGTAGGAGAAGGGGAGTAAACTACTTTCTTCATTTCACAGATTTACTCAGACTCTGAGCTGGCTTTGATTAAGTCAGCCGTTAGAGATTTTTCTCATTGATTAACTGATGTATACCTTGTTTGTATCCCTCAACACTGAGGTGACTCTGTCCCTTGAAATAAGGATTGGCAGTCAATAAATATGAATGGCAAGAGACAACTCGGTAGTGCAAATGCTTGGCAAGGATGGTGTTGTCAGATCACTTGACTTTTAGTAAGTTAGAAATTTCTCTAGGTAGAAATATGTATTCTGCAACCCTCCAGATTTGGTTTTGCGTGATTCTCCCCCCCCCCCCCCCCCCCCCCCCCCCCCCCGCATTTACCTTAAGCTAATCTCTAAAGGTCTTTAATGAGACAGTTACAAGAACCTTCTATATATAAAGGAAGGACTGATTCTAAAAACCATTCAAGGATCTCGGCCAGGGAATTGTGCAGCTATTAATGAAAGACTGGACAGTTTACTTAAGTGGCATGAGCTCTAGGCTTCCATCCTATTGCATGTCATAGTATTCATTGGATGCTGAGTTTTTAGCCAGAGACAAACCGCTTTTGAGCAAAAAATGAAATGTTCGATTATTGCCATATGCAACAACTACCGACTTTAACTGGCTTTAAAAAAAAACACAAACAAACCTGCTCAAAGATTCCCTACTTCGGATATTAATAATTTCATTTTTCTTAAAGTTATAGAGAGTTGTCCATAAATTTTGTACTTTATATTTTTTAAAGATTTTATTTATTTATTTGACACAGAGAGAGATTACAAGTAGGCAGAGAGGCAGGCAGAGAGAGGGGGAAGCAGGCTCCCTGCCAAGAAGAGAGCCCGATGTGGGCCTCGATCCCAGGACCCTGAGATCATGACCTGAGCCGAAGGCAGAGGCTTTAACCCACTGAGCCACCCAGGCACCCTAAATTTTGTACTTTCAAAGTTCTCTGGTAATGTACAACATGGCGACTACAGTTAGTAACAGTGTATTGCATATTTGAAAGTTCCTGAGGGAGCGCCTGGGTGGCTCAGTCGTTAGGCATCTGCCTTAAGCTCAGGTCATGATCCCAGTGTCCTGGGATAGAGCCCCACATTGGGCTCCCTGATCAGTGTGGAGTCTGCTTCTCCCTCTCCCACTCTCCCATGCTTGTGTTCCCTCTCTTGCTGTCTCTCTCTGTCAAATGAATAAATAAAGAATCTTTTTTAAAAAGTTCCTAAGAGTATAGATCTTTAAAGTTTGTAATCAGGAGAAAGAAATGTGTAACTCCGTGGTGATAACTGTTAACTAGACTCACTGTGGTGATCAGTTTGAAATATATATAAATATTGAATCATTTTGTTGTATACTTGAAGCTATTATAATGTTATATGTCAGCTATATCTTTAAAAAAAGTTCTCTGCTTGATATAAATACACTATGATTTAGGGGAGTAAGCCAAGATCAAGAAACAAATGTGAACTCAAAAATTTGAACTCGTGTAAATTGAGAGAGAGCCCTAAGTTTTCTGGTCTCTGAGAGCCGCTTTTTACTGGATTCACTCAAGTATTTTCAAGGCATCTGGACAACTCCTTGACTGTTCTTATTCACCTGAGTTAGGAATGTGGATGAGGTGGGTAGTTTGAAGGAAAAGAGAAAAAATAAAAGCCCATGTTTCTTTTGATCTTACTTGGTGCTTACTGGAACATCACCCTAGGTGAGAAACTCTGGGGTCATATTACTTAACAATTTGGTTCCAGTGAGGAGAGTGGATTCAGCTCTTTGGTGACTTGAGGTACAGAGAAGAAAAGCAAATTCATTTGCAATCATCCGGACCCTGCAGAAAACCCAGGAGGAAGTGAACTAAACATCCATTTTGCAATTGAAAAAGCTAAAACCTCCTTTATTTCTTAATAAGAAGCTGTTCCTGGGCCCCTGGGTGGCTTGGACGGTTAAGCGTCTGCCTTTGGCTCAGGTCATGGTCTCTGAGAAGCTGTTTCATAATTCTGTCCCCTCTGAGTTGAGTAAATAAAAGTTGCTTTCAGCCATTTACCATTCTACTCATACAACTAGTAGCATGTCTTCCTCTAGTATTCAAGGTGGGAGCTCAAGAAATATCTTCATATTGTATGTTGAAAATAAAATGTTGTATCTTCTGGTGAAAGCCAATAATGGCCTAAATGTTTCATTTCCATCTACATTGTACATTTACTCTTTAAAGCAACCTCTGACGGAATCCATAATAGTGATTATAAACTTTTTATTGAGGCTTGGGGGTATATAAACAAGACATTTTTGCAAACACAGTATTTTTTTTAACTAATTAATCTTCCTGGTTTCTCTCAACTATTAACCAAGTAATTGTTAGTATGCTTAGTATGCTTCTGTATAGTAAAAAGCTTTGCATGTTGATAAGCCATGGGCAAAAGGGAACATAAGAAAAGGATATACAGGACTCATCAGTCCTTCAAATTTGGTTTTCCCCCAGATGATGGGAATCTGGTGCCAATTTTACTCCTCCTCTCAAAATCTGCTCTTAGGAGAAGCATCTTAAACTCATTTACACCATGGTGTAAATGACTGATGAGGCCCACTTATCATTAGCATTAAAGTCCATGAAAAATTTTCTGTAAACTACAACTAAAAACATCAATGATTAAGTTATAAGCCGATGAACTAGCTCTAATTTGGGCTTGTAGTCATGGGATAAGTAGGCCTTTTTGCCTTTGCTGGCAGAGGTAATGTATGTATCTTGTAATATATCTTCCCTAATACATAGAAGAGGTTTTGAAGCCTTGAGCTGCAAAGGTAGGTAGGTAGGTAGAGAGCATGTATTAAATATCTACCATATGTTAGCTTCTTTATATACATCGGTTTAATCCTACAATAGCTGCAGTAGGAAGGCTTTATTAACACTCATGAACAGTTGGAGATGAGGGCTCAAAGAGGTAAAGTAACTGGCCCAAACCAGGAAAGCACTGAACTGGGATTCTTTCTAATCCTAGAGCCTACACTTCCCATCTACGGCTGAAATTCCTTTTCCGATGTCTTTGATAGATAGTAAATCCGACTCCCTCTACTTTAACATCTCCATAGCTTGGAGCTGTGCGTGAGCTCTCCTTTGCTTGTGGGCATGTGAGTTTAGCTGATGGACACCTGATGAGACCAGACCATGAGTTGTATCCCAAAGCTCTCTGAAGCTGAAAAGATGGCTCAGTGGGAGCCAACAGGTATGAGGGGAAGGTAGAGCACAGGGGACTGCTCAGCCCCCTGCCCATGGCTTATGGCCTGGGGATTTCAAGGTGCACATTACCTATCCATTACTTACCCAGAGGGAAATTTCCTGAGTAAGAAACGGTCATTAAATGCCGGCTCCCTCTCCTAGTCCTCGCGCCTTCCCCTCTTCCACTTGAGAATTTTTGTAGTATTTGAAAGAACTGCTTTGTCTCCTTCTGGACATCTTGCAGGCTCCTTTTCCCCAACATCTGCCACAGAACTCTGCACGTACGTAACTGGGACCCCATAAAGGAGTGTTGCATTAAAATGTCTTTTGGGGGCTGTACATCCCAGAATCTAGTCATTCCTTGTAGTAGCTATGTTCACTCCTCCCTATTCTATAGTGGAGTGATATAGAAGAGTGATTCTTTGACACAGAGTTCACATTGAAGATGCTGAAGTGAACAGGCAGCCATATTTCCTCCTGCAGTGGAAGGGCATCCTTCCAGGGCTGGATTTTTGAGTGAGTAATTATCTACTTGTGTATTGAGAAAGACTAAATTCCTGTCTCACTCTGTCAAGCTTGCACATTAGAGATCTACCTTTTGGCATCTCTAAGAATGAAAAAATGTAAATACTTGCTATAGCCTTGATCTGTGCCCTGAAGGGCAACAGAATGAGCAGAGACCTGGGACATAGGATATGGAGGGCACAGGGGAATGGTCAGTGCAGGAGAGAGGGAGGAAGTAGGATGGATGGTACATGAGAAATGTCAGACCCCACAGTGTTTTCTGTATCTGCTCTTGCCTTCCTCCATGACTTCATGACCAACTTCCCACTTTGCCAGAGTCACTGAGTTTGTCATTCTGTCTTGAAGAAATCTCAGATATGCTGACTATAGAAATTCTGTGGCTTGAAAATTATTATTACAAAGTGTGCTCAGATCTTGGAGTGGGTCTAGTCCAAATTAGAGAGCTTTTGAAACAAAAGAATATAGAACTGGCATTTAGAGTAAAATAGGAAAATTCTTAAAATAAGCTAGTTCTTAAAACAAGTGCTTTGCAGGGCATAATTCCACACATTTTGGACTGCTACATATTTAGAATTTCCAGGACTAGTAGGACAGCTCTGAGATAGATGCTGTTGGCCCTTCTTATTGATGGGAAAGCTGATACAATCGTGTGTCCTTTGAATCAGTGTGGAGCCCAGGTGCCCTGCCTTAAGCATGCACTTGTCCTTGGTTTCCACTGTGCTTTCCTCCAAGAGTCATAGAATGCTTTCTTTTTTTTTTTTTAAATTCCAGCGGCATTAATATACAGTGTTATATTAGCTTCAGGTGTACCATATAGCAATTCAACTATTCTATATATTACTCAGTGCTCATCATGACAAGTGTACTCTTAATCCCCTTCACCTATTTCATCCATCCCCCCACCCACCACCCTTCTGGTAACCATCAGTAAACTCTAGAATTAGGAGTCTTTTTTTTTTTTTTTGGTTTGTCTCTTTTTTTCTTTGTTTGTTTTTCTGTTTCTTAAATTCCACATGGGAGTGAAGTCATGTAGTGTTTGTCTTTCTGACTTATTTTGCCTAGCATTATACTCTCTAGATCCATGTTGTTGCAAATCTCATATAGATTCTTGGTTTTTTAAAATATTTATATCTTCCCCAGAAGGTGGCAGGGGGAGAGAGAGATCAACTCCATTTTGCTAGATGGAGAAACAGGTGTAACATAATTAAGAGGTTCACCCAAGGTCACCCACCTTATGAATGCAAGAACTGGGCTTGATATTTGACTTCAGTTATTCCTAATGTACCATTGCTTGATGAGAATTAACTCCTTTCCTGGGAAAGCCCAAGAGAACCTTACTAATTTTATAGTGTAAAATACATTAGACAGTGAAGGCATCAAAAGATGATTATATAGAACAGCCATGATCATGGCAAGGAAACGTTATAGAAGACCTATTAGCATAGAGTTTATGGACCACTTCAGTACCTACAAACACACCCAAACCTCTTGTCATACAGGGGTTCTGAGGCGGTTCAGTCATATCTTCATGTCCCTAATGAACACATTGACCATGCGTTGCACTGTGTTCCTTCTAGTGCTTCTATTTCCTGGATTCTCTTTGAGACCACCCTGTGGCTCAGAGCAAAGGACCGACAGGCCAGCAGTCATAAAGGGACACCATAAGTCCTCTGTCTTGCCTTCTGACTCAACAGTCACTTGCCCTTCCTCTGATTCTTCCCTGCTTGGTCTGGCTCATTGCTTTGCAGAGAACTGCCCCACTGCAAGCCGGGATGTCAGGGATGAGGGTCCCACTGAGCTCAAGCTGTCTGTCTGCCCACAGCTGATAGGACAGAAGCCTCTGCCATCAGTAGTGTCTGTCAGACTCTGGCCACAAATGGCATGTCTTTGGGAGCAGTAGGAGAATCTCTGTCCTCAGGCTCTCGTGCACTGGCTTTGGAATGAAGTGGCCTCTGTTGTCCCACCACTGTGTCTTTCAGATGAGGAAATGGAGACCCATATGTTCACAGAATTCTGTCAAGTGCTTTCCCCACCACAGGAGGACATCAGAGAGAACTTGCACAGTCGGTCCCACCTGATTCTTATGATTGTGCAACTCTTTTTTTTTAAAGATTTTATTTATTTATTTGACACAGAGAGAGATCACAAGTAGGCAGAGAGGCAGGCAGAGAGAGAGAGGAGGAAGCAGGCTCCCTGCTGAGCAGAGCCCAAAGCAGGGCTTGATCCCAGGACCCTGAGATCATGACCTGAGCTGAAGGCAGAGGCTTAACCCACTGAGCCACCCAGGTGCCCCTGATTCTTATGATTTGCTTATGATTTATGTTTGGTTCTCAGCTTCTCATCGATTTCTACTTCTGTCTGGGGGGAGAGGGGTTCTGTTACTTTAAGGCAGTGCCCTCTTCTAACTATGAACATGGCAGGATCTGTGTGGGCTCCTGCCCTGTGCCTCCAGCGGGTGTGAGGGTGTGAGAGGGCCCAAAGCAAGAGGTCCCTTCCCTTCAAATATGGCAATGTGATGAGGACAAAAGACAAGGAAAGGGGCTAACTTATTGAGCATACACTGGACCCAGACACTCTTTAATTCTGGAAACATCTCGTGAGGTAAGGGAATTGTTCTTATTTTACAGATGAGGAAATGAGGATTTAGTACGATCAGGCACCTTGCCCATGGGCGAGTGTGTGGCGAAGTTGGGATTAGAGTCAAATCCCTGCCTTTCCTTCACCGGGCTGGCATTACTCTCACTTGGGCTTTTGAGCTTTTACTACTGTTGCCTGAAACAATATATATTATACTTTGGGATGCTTTAAAAATGTACATACGTGGCTTCCTAGTTTGTATACCTTCTACAATTTGAGATTTCCCCCCAAATACACTTCCTGAGATTGATCTTTGTGGAGCCATGTAGATTGCGTAATTCATTTTAGTTTTGTGGTGCAGTGGCTTTATGTCTCTGCTCCCCTCATGAACTGTGTTTGTCACAGGAGTTTGTCACAATGACCAACACTGCAGCAATGAGCATCTTTATACATGTCTCCTTGTCCATGTGTTCCAGAGTTTCTTCTAAGTATACACTTAGAAGCGGGTTTGGTGGACCAAGGGCATGCACAACTTCAACTTCATGTATATTGCAAAATTGCTCTCCCAAGTGGTTTTAACTTTACAGTACCGTTGGCAGCCTGGGGGTTTCCATTTTCCACGTACTCCCTGACCCTTGATATTATTCAACTTCTAGATTTGTGCCCATTTGACACATTCTATTAGAAATAGAATTTCAGGGCACCTGGGTGGCTCAGTGGGTTAAAGCCTCTGCTTTTGGCTCAGGTCATGATCTCAGCGTCCTGGGATCGAGGCCCGCATCCCTGCTCAGCAGGGAGCCTGCTTCCTCCTCTCCCTGTCTCTCTGCCTGCCTCTCTGCCCACTTGTAATCTCTCTCTCTGTGTCAAATAAATAAATAAAATCTTAAAAAAAAAAAAAAGAAATAGAATTTCGCTAGTAATTTTAATGAATTCTTTGTTCAATTGACCATCTTTTCATGTTTACTGAACCTTTAGATTGCCTCTTCTGTAAATTGCCTGCTCATATCCTCTGTATTTTAATTTTTTCTTATTGATTATAATAGGATATTGGTTAAATATATTAGGATATTGGTATATATAAGGATATTGAATATTATATATATCCAATGGTATATTGGTATACCAATATATTGTACCAATACCTTATATACCAATACCAATACGTTATATGTTGGTATATACAAGGATGTTGGATATTACATATATCCAATATATGGTATATATTATATATGATATAACGAGGATATTAGGATATTGGTATATATAATATATACAATATATATTGGTGTATATATTATAGGAGATATATGTATACCCTATATAAATAGGACATTGCTTAATATAAATAGGATTATAACTGGATTTTTAAAATCCAGACATTAGAGATATTTTGTTTTCTTATTATATAGTTTAATGTCTTACTTTTGATATTTAAGTCTTTAAATCATTAGAATTTATTTTGGTGTATGATGTAGAGTAGGTGTTCTTTATCTGGTAGGAGGGCCAATTGTTCCAGTAACATTTTTGGCAGTCTGTTCTACTTCTATTGCTTGTGATGACATCATATACCAGTTAGATAGAGATCATATTTTAGTTCATATATAAATGTGGTTGTAGGCCTAGACTTGATTTAGGCCAAAGGTTGTAGGCCTAGACTTGATCTCTGTCCAAACCAGCACCAATGCCATATATTTTTGTTATGATTACTTTCTAAATTATTTTTTTGTTGCTGTTATCTGGTATTTTTCTTCCTTATTTTTCCAATGGTGTCTTGGCTATTTTTAACCCTCTATTCTTCCACATGAGTTTTAGGTTCAGTTTATCAAGTTCCATAAATACCCCGTAGACATTTTGACTGTAATTGCATTAAATGTATATATTATTCCAGATAGAACTGGCACCTTTAAAATAGTGAATATTCTATCTATGAACATGACATAGCTCTTTCTTCATAGGTCTGCTTTTTAAACTTATTTTTAAGTTTTATAATTTACTTGATATTAGTCATATATATATATCTTTTATTTGATATATTTCTAGGTACCTTATGGTTGTTATTACTATTGTGAAAGGTACATTTTAAAATTATATTTTCTAAAACAAATTCTATTTTCTAATTGGCGATTACTTGGATTTAGGGACAGTATTGATTTGTGTGTGTTGATCACTTGTATTCAGCAAACTCAGTAAGTCCCTTACTAATACAAGTAAATGTATAGATTATCTCAGAAAAGCTGTATAGATCAGGACTGTCAAATATGATAGCCACTAGCCATATGTGGCTACTTAGATTAAAATTAAACTTAAATAAAAAAAATTTCTTTTCTTCAGTCTTAGTAGTCCCAGTTTGAGTGCTTAAGACCCATGTGTATGACTTCCGGCTACATCGGACAGTGTGGTTATAGCACTTGCTCCTCACTGTGAAATGGTTTATTGGACTGGAGTGGTGTAGACAATATTTTTTTTCTGAGAATATGAGAACTTTTCTTTTCTTTCTTCCTTGACCTTAAATATTTAATTTCTTCTTATTACCACGCTTAAAACCTCTCTAGTACAAGATTACTAGAAGCTATAATTGTAGCATTCTTGTTTTATTCCCAACTTTCAAGAATCTGCTTCTCGTGTTTTAACATTAAGTGTAATAGTTTCTGTAGGCTTGTGTTTTGTTTTGTTTTGTTTTGTTTTGTTTTGTTTTGTTTTTTGGTAGACATTCTTGACTTGAGTAAGGAAATTCCTGTCTACTCCCAATTTACTAAAACTTTCATTAGGGATGATTGCTGAAGTTTTTAAAATATCTCTTCTATACTTATTGAGATAAGCATATAGGTTTCTCTTTTACCTGTTAACAAAGGAAAGTACATTGACAAATATTTTTAGCATTAAATCATCCTTACATTCCTGACATGAATTCCCACTAATCATGCAGCATTTAGTTTGCAATATTTTGTTAAGGATTTGGACTATAATTTCTTTTTATTATGTTGTCCTTTGTCCAGTTTTATCACCAAGATTATATTAACGTCATGAAATGAAGTTCTTTCCCTCTTTTTATATTTTCTGAAACATTTTGCATGAAGTAAAGATGATCTATTCCTTGAAGATTACTTAGCATATGCACTGAAAAAAGAGAGGGAGAGTAAGAGGGGAGGAGGGGAGGGAGGGAGAAAGAGAGAGAGGGGTGTGTAAGAAGATTTCTCTAAAATTTATGTCTAACTTAGATCCTCTATTCTTTTTCTTAATTTAAATTCAGTTAGCTGACATACACTACATCATTAGTTTCAGATGTAGAACTCAGTAATTCATCAGTTGCATGTAACACCAAGTGCTCATCACATCACACGCCTTCCTTAATGCCCATCACTCAGTTACCCCAAAGTTACAAATGTAGTGATCCTAAGAGGGCACCCGAACCCCAAATATTTACAGCAGCAATGTCCACAATAGCCAAACTGTAGAAAGAGCCCAGATGTCCATGGACAGATGAATGGATAAAGAAGATATGATACACACATAAACACACACACACAATGGAATATAACTAGCCATTAAAAAGGATGAAATCTCACCATTTACATCGATGTGGATGGAACTGGAAGGTATTATGCTGAGTGAAATAAGTCAATCAGAGAAAGACAATTATCGTATGGTCTCACTCATATGTGGAATATAAGAAACACTACAGAGGATCATCAGGGAAGGGAGGGAAAACTAAATGGGAAGAAATCAGAGAGGGAGACAAACCATGAGAGACTCTTGACTATAGATTCTCTAGTCTTAATTACATTTTAGCAATTTACATTATTTTCCTAGGAAACTATACTTTGTGTTTTCAAAAATAGTTTTTCAAAATCGCTAACATTTTCAAAATCAATACAGTGAAAGCAATAATTCTGAAATAATTTTTCACAGTATTTGCATAGGATTTTAATATCTTTGCTGTACCTGTGGTGATGTTCTCTTTCTAATTTTTAATATGGTTTCTTTGTTATTCACGCAGTAGTTTCTGCCTTGACCTTTCTTATATTGTTCCATTGAGTTAATCAGCTGTCTTTATTTTTCCCTTTTCTCCTGTGTTTGTTCTTTCTGTTGTTGTTTTTTTTTTAATATTTTATTTATTTTTTTGACAAAGACAGAGAGATCGAGAGAAGGAATACAAGCGGGGGTGTGGGAGAGGGAGAAGCAGACTTCCAGCTAAGCAGGGAGCCCAACGGGGAAGGGGGCCCTCTGGCTCTATCCTGAGCTGAAGGCAGATGCTTAATGACTGAGCCAGCCAGGTGCCCCTGTTTTTTCTAATTTTAAGTATTTACACTTACATTTTTAAGAAATGTATTCTTGAGTTTGCAAAGTTTAAAGTGAGTCAATATCTCTCCTTCTGATCAAAAGGAAAACTTTTTAAAATCCTGATTGTAATCAACCACTCCATCTCACACATCATTATTGTCTGGCATTTAAATTCAACCCACATTATTTTTATTATTGGTGTTTTTAATAGAGATCACTTACTTAAATTTGCTATCACTTATCAGTTTATTTGCTAATTATTCTTACACACATGCATCTCTTTTAGGTGCAGTTTCTTTGTGCAGTAAAAAAGCTTTCTTTGGGAAATTTTTCAGGAAGGATGTGTGAAGGATAAAGTTTCTCAGTCTTTGTCTGAGTTTGTCTTTATTTCTCTCTCGAGTTTCAATGATTGGCTGATGAGTTTTAGGTTGACGATTGGTTTTGCTTGCATTTTGTGGGTGTCATCCCAATGTCTCTTGTTGCTGTTGTCAAGTCTGTTGCTTGTCTTATTTTTGTTCTTAATCTGAATTTCTCTGGTAAGAGTTTCTCTCTTTATGTAGCACATGCACACACACACACACACACAGAAATTCTCAGCCACAAAAAAAGGAGGAGATCTTGCCTTTTGTAACAACATTGACAGACCTAGAAGTTCTTACGCTAAGTGAAATTAGTCAGACTGAGAAAGCCATACATAATTTCACTGAGAAAAGACCATATAATTTCACTCAAATGTGAAATCTAAAAAAAAACATAACAAATGAGTGAATGAATAAAAAGCAGAATCAGACCTATAAATACAGAGGACAAACTGATAGTTGCCAGGGGAAGGGGAGGGGATAGACAAAATGTGTGAACGGGAGAGGGAGGTACAGACTTCCTGTTATGGAATGAATAAGTCATGGGAATAAAAGGCACAGCATAGGGAATATAGTCAATGGTACTGTAATAGTGTTTTATGGTGACACATGTTAGCCACCCTTGTGGTGAGCATAGCATAACCTATAGAGAAGTTGAATCACTATGTCATACACCTGAAACTAATGTAACATTGCATGTCAGCTGTACTGAAATTAAAAAAAAAACAACAATAACAAAAAAGTTTCTCTTTCTTTTCCCCTGAAATTTTACTACAATATGACTAAGGGTTATTTTATTTTCACTCAGTATTCATTGTTTATCAGAATTTAAAGATTCACAGTTTTTACCAATTCTGGAAAATTCTCAATTTTATTACTTTGCCTTTCCCCCAGTCTATTTTCTCCTTTTAGAACTCCTATTATGTTTGCATATAGGCCTGACTCTCTCACTTTTTTCTTTGTCTTTACCCATTCTCTCACTTCTGTATCTCTTAATCTCTCCCTGGTGAATTTTACGTAGTTATTTCAAGCCTATCTTCCAGTTCACTAATTTCTTACTCAGTTTTATCTGGTCTTTTGTTTAATGCACTCATTAAGTTTTTAGTTTTATTTCTAAAAGTTCTGTTTGGTTCTTTTTAAAAGTTGCTTTTCTTTTCTTATGCATTTATTTCTTTTGTCTCTTTAACTCACTAAAGTCTAATATACTTATGGTATTTTTTTATTATTCTGTCATCTCAAGTTTTGAGGGAGCTAATAATCCTGTTTATTTTACCTACTAACTCTCAATGACAAAGGATCATTTCCTTTAGTGATTTGTAAATTTGTATTGTAAACTGTTCAGGAAGGGTTTTTGTTTTGTTTTTGTTTTTTTTTTCCTATGGGAATTCTATATGGCCTGAGCTGTGGAGTCATTCTTCTTTAGCAGGTTTGCATTTGCTTCTGGTAGATTGCCCAGGTGTAACTCCAACCAGAAATGAATAATGATTATTGAAGAACACTCTTCCAAAAAATGGCTCTCCACTCCCTTTCCCCCACATGGGACGTGTGACCATAAATGATTAGAAAATCCCATGCTTTCTCCAAATGAAGCAGGTTCTCTTCAAGTCCTTAGAACCTGAGTCAGGATCAGCTGAAGGAGGACTTTCCTGTAGACTTCCCCTTATCATCAGTGAACATGAAGGGCCAGACTAACCCGGAAAATTTCAGTTCCAAAGGACTTGTGGAGAAAAGTCCATTCTGGGTCACTGATCTAAAGGCTACAGTTACCTAAAGCCAAACAATTCTGCCAAACAGAACTCTGCTTTTTATCCCTGAGTTTGAATTTTGACTCAGAAAACTTGCCACTTTCATTGACTTTCAAAGAGGAAGTACTTCTTGTTTTCTACTTTCCAGAATGGGTTTGGTTGGTTTTTCTTTAGTGACAAAGCCCATTGCAACATGTTCCCATTACTTGACAAAAAAGGAGAACATAGAAATGAGAGCAGAAGTTGCCCTCTTTTTACTCATCAGCCTTATGATGAAGATCCCACATAAAGTGAGGGACCATGAGGAAGAAAATCCTCATAAAAGTGAGGTAACTGATAGAACTGATCAAAATGCTGAAACAGCCCAACAGTGAAGACTATTCCGTACATCTAGTGGGCACCTTATTTCTTGCCTGAGGTGGGATTTCTAAGCCCACTGAACCCACAAAGCAAAGCAAATGCTTTAAAAGAAAGTATGGCAAGAAAATGTGCCCCCTTCTTGATAGATTGAACATGCTAAGACACACAGTCCTGGCTTGGCCAGCCAAGACCGAAAAAGACCTGAGGGCCTGGTCTTTCTCAGCCTAAAATCAGCCCACATGTGTTAGTCTCTATTTTGAAGTTTAAATTTTCTTAGAAGAAAACCTCGCAAAAAACCTATACCTCTATCAACAAGTAAGTGGTTAGATAAATTGGGGTGTATCCTTGCAATGGACACCTATGTAGCCACTAAAGATAATGAGGCCAATTTTTATATGCTGGTATGAAAAGATTCATTAAACTATTAAATTAAAAAGGCAGGAAGAAAATGGTATGTATAAAATACTCCTACTTGTATAAACACACACACAAATTTTTGACAGAATATACCAGAAAGTATTGATATTAGTTACCATAAAGAATAAAATATAAAATCTGGGATAGAAAAGAGACAAATTTCTTACATTTTATGTTACACCTTTTGTAATTGAAAAAGTCTTACTTTTTAACATACATTTTCTTCACTCCCCTGCTCCCCCTAAAAGAACTCACTCAGCAGAATTTCTCCCTTCCAAGTGTTTTAGAGAGTTGCACAAAATGTGCTCTAAAGAACACTAGTTCCATGAGATGCAGATAAAAATTTGTGAAATATGCTGATCATCCCAAATATGTTTGGAGAACACTGAGTTAAACCAAGTTAAGCAGTTTTTTCAACTATAGGATATATCAGAGCTTTTAATGTTCGCTATAAACTCTAAGAGGGGAATAGAATATATAGAATATATATAGAATATATAGAATATATACAGACTCACTTGACCACAAATCTCCTTCTTAAATTTTAATTCCAATAGAGTTAATATAGTGTTATATTGATTTCAGGTGTATAATATAGTGATTCAACAATTCTCTACATTACCCAGTGCTCATCAAGATGAGTGTATTCTTAATCTCCTTCACCTATTTCACCCATCCCCCCCCACCCCCACTCTGTTCTCTGGAGTTAAGAGTCTGTTTCTTGGTTTGTCTCTATTTTTCCTTTATTCATTTGATTTCTTTCTTAAATTCCACGTATGAGTAAAACATATGGTATTTGTCTTTATCCGACTTATTTTGCTTAGTATTATACTCTCTACACCCATCCATGTTGTTGCAAATGACAAGATTCAGTCCTTTTTATGGCTGAGTAATATTCCATTGTACACATCTTCTTTATCCATTTATCTGTCATTAGACACTGGGCTTCTTCCATAATTTGACTATTGTAAATTATGCTGCAATAAACATAAGGATGCATATGTCCTCTCGAATCAATGTTTTCATATTCTTCAAGTAAATACTTGGTCCTGTAATGACTGGATTATATGATAATTTTATTTTTAATTTTTTGAGGAATATCCATACTGTTTTCCAGAGTGGCTGCACTAACTTGCATTCCCACCAACAGTGCACAAAGGTTCCTATTTCTCCACATCCTCACCAATACTTGTTATTTCTTGTGTTTTTGATTTTAGCCATTCTGAAAGGTGTAAGGTGATATCTCATTGTAGTTTTGATTTTTATTTCCCTGCTGATGAGTGATGTTGAGCATGTTTTCATGTGTCTGTTGGCCATCTGTATATCTTCTTTGGAGAAATGAAATGACACAGAGAATATTAGCATGGCCCCTGCACAAATCCCTTTTTTTTGAGGGGTATCTCATGGAACTGATGATCTGCGGAACATACTCTGGGAATTGCAGGGCCTGGAATGAATCTAAGAAACTAATCAGCCCAAGAATTTGTCTGTCTTTAGGGATCTTCCAGACTGAAAGTGACCCAAGGTGTACTTAACATTGTTAGACCACTCTGAATAAAGGGAGAGCTCTCTTGAGCAACCCTCCATCCGCATTCTGCATAATCATACCATGGTTATCCTAATATGAACACTCACACCTTAACTAATAAATGCTTAATTAGTTCCTTATTCAGGCCCTGGGATCATGGTCAAGTTCTCGTCCAAGCTAGCATTATTTGGATGAGTTGAGGGATCTGAATGACTGGAGTGCTCTCTTTCTCTCGAATAAATAAATAAAGTTTTTATTTTATTGATGTAGGTCAGAAAAGGAGAGCATTGTTCTTTTTAGCTTGTGAGAAATAATGGTGTTTAATCACCTTATATTTCTGAGTCCCAGTTTTGTTCTTGGTACTCTTTTCTACTCAGAGAGCTCTGAGGTTGGCCATCTGCCCATTTACCTGGAATCTCAGATTCCTCTGCTTTTATGAGCCTGCCCTAATATCATCTCTTTTCAAGTACAGCTGGTTCTTGAGTGGTGATTGATCTTATCCTGACATTCTCTCAGGCTGTGTGCCACCAAGTACTTTATTTTTAACCAGAATGTCCAGGTTTCAATCTTATTTTTTTTTCTGTGTGTGTGTGTGTGTGTGTGTGTGTGTGTGACTATTTTGTTATGACTGAGAAAATTTTATTTTCCAATTGGAAAACTAACTGACTGGAAAGCCATACATAAATATGCATTCTGCCCTGATAAAGGGAACAAGCAGACCCACAGAAACAGCAGCAGTTGTTGGAAGAGGAACATAGAACTAGGAATCCGAAAACCTGGCTCCAGATTCAGATTCTGTCACTTATTAGCCATATGAATTTTGTCAAATTGTCCAGTCTTCCACTTTTTAAGTCTTTATTTTAATTCCAGCTAGTTAACATACAATGCAATATGAATTTCAGGTGTACGATATAGTAATTCAACACTCAGTGCAATACCGGGTGTTAATTACAGACACCCTCCTTAATCCCCCTCACCTGTGTCACCCATTTCCCCACCACCACCACCACCACCACCTCCAGACTGGTGACCATCAGTTTGTTCTCTAACGTTAAGAGTCTGTTTCTGGGTTGCCTCTTTCCAGTCTTCCACTTTTGACTGTCGGCAGGGAATGTGTTTGACAGTGTGGTATATGTGCTATAAAGTGTTTTTATTGGGGCGCCTGGGTGGCTCAGTGGGTTAAGCCTCTGCCTTCAGCTCAGGTCATGATCCCAGGGTCCTGAGATCGAGCCCCACATCGGGCTCTCTGCTCAGTGGGGAGCCTGCTCTCCCCCTCTCCCTCAGCCTGCCGCTCTGCCTGCTTGTGATCTCTCTCTCTCTCTCTCTCTCTCTGTCAAATAAATAAATAAAATCTTTGAAAAAAAATAAAGTTTTTATTCACCTATCCAATGCTCAGAATTATGTGTAGTCACACCTGGGCCCCATCGTTGACTACCCGTGTGACTGAGAGATTCTCTTAACCCCTCTAAAAACTTCATTCCCTTTTTTGTGAAATGGAGGAAGTAGGAGGACCTGACTTACAGGGTTGTTGTGAGGACCAATGGGCTAATGCATGGAAAGTGCTTAGCTCATAAGAAGCACTCAATAAACATTAGTTGTTGTTGCGACTATGATCATTCTGTGTTTCAATGGATATAGTCACAGAAACCGAGCAGATAGAGGATAGGATAGGTAGGGTGTGGGACTTCTGGTAACATATACCCAGAGAGGTCATCGCCATGCCATCTGCGGGGCCAACAACTCACTGGCACCAGAAGCTAAATGGGTTTCTCTTCCCAGGACTTCAGGTGGAGTGAGTAGCGCCAAAGCTTACTGAGATGAGGCAGGTCACATACATGAGTGAAGTGGTCATGGTGGGGTTAAGGAGGAAGTGGACAGTGTATGTCCTCTCTCAGGACACATCTGCCACCCAGGCTCTCTCCACTGTGGCCAAGTAGGGATGGGGTGGGTTTTTATCAGATTCTCAAGCTTTTCAAAAATGGTCAGAAATCAAAAGTTCTTTGGAGTTTTCCTCTTTTTATTACTTTATCTTTATTATTTATTAATGCTATTATTTATATTTTATTTATTATTTATTCATTATATTATTTATCTTTATTTATCTCTTTTTATTACAGTATTACTGGCAACAATTTCTAAAATTAAAAAAGAAAAAAAAGCACCACCACGTAGGCCAAACAGATCTCGGAGTCAATCCCACTCATAGGCTGTCTTCAGCCATGGACCACCAGTTTGTGACTCTGCTCTAAAGGTGTCCTTGGCTGAATTCTACAACGACAAAATACTCTCACCACAAAAGGGTAAATGGAGAGATTGTGAGGGTCTAAGCCTCTGTTCAATAGCATCTGTTCATGAGAGGCCTGGCTATGGGAAATCTCATTCCTGCATGCGAGATTATTGTCCTTTTCCTGTCCTGGCAAAACTGATTGAAGCAATAGTGTGAAGACCATTTTTTAAAAGATTATTTATTTATTTATTTGAGAGAGAGCGAGAACAGGAGCAGGGAAAGAGACAGAGGGAAAGACAGACTCCCCCTGAGCAGGGACCCTGACAAGGGGCCTGATCCCAGGATCCTGGGATCACCACCTGAGCCAAAGGCAAACGCTTAACTGACTGAGCCACCCAGGTGCCCCCCGTTAAAACCATTTTTATTTCAGGCAATATCAGAAGAGAAATCTTGATCTCATGTAATTTTAATCAAGTTTCTCATGAGGCCAATCTGTCATGTGCATATATTAATATATCTCAGATTTAATAGTATTATGTCAGATGATCCAATAATGTGGGGTATTAATCAAATGATTCAAGAATTTGGGGAGACTTAAATGTCAAAATAACCATCACCTGGTTATATAATAAGGCAAAATTACAAAACCACATCTTCATGTACCCTTTCTCTAGGCGTAAATGTTTAAGGCATTTTGTTAATAACAAGCCTACAATATTAAAAAACAATACCATCCTTCATCCATACTTTTCTTACCAGTTCTCAGCTATCTTGCCTTTTCTACCAGTCTGTGAGCTCTCAGAGGACCTGTGTCACTGAATTTTTTTTTTTTTTTTGTATCCCTGCTACCACCAGGCATCATGCATGGCACTGAGAATTTTCTAATGTACCTATACATGGAGGAATAAATGAAGAGAGGAAGGAATGGCTGAATGAATGCCAAATTCCAATTAGGACTACTAGTAGAACTGAAGATCTTAGTCTCCTCCAATTTAGTTTTTTGAAAGACAGACTAGTAAAGCACAAATCTGGACAAACTAATTTGGCTCAGGTACAGTTGAGGGCAGTTTAGGTTAAGTGAAGAAACACAACCTTTGGACCCAAATGTTAATTTTAGGTTTCAAAAGATCTTTTCACTAGCTGTATGTCCTCCAGCAAATTACTTAATTTCTTTGTCTCAAGGTTCCTTTGGATGAAAACAACAGGGTTTTCCTCCCCCTCAAGTTACTATGGGGACTAAAAGAGAGTATTTGTAATGTGTGTGTGTGTGGGGGGGGTAAACAAATCAGTTCATTTAAACACAAAAGAAATCAGTTTATTTAAAACACGAATGTTGCTCTAGCTATACTCTCTTAATGCTCACTTCTGTCTGGTGAACATTTACATTAAATGACAAATTTTCTACTGAAGGATTGTATTGATTTAAAATATATTGCTTACCTATTTCCAAGAAGACGGGCAGCAACATACAAGGTCAACAGCCATACATGACTCACATTCTTGGGTCCCACTGTTGCCGCCCACGTGACTCACAGCAACCATGCCCCAGACTGGCACTACCGGATTAAAGGATACTAACTTCCTAGAAAAGTTTTCAGGACGATGGTAATGAATAAATACTAGCCAGGTGAGCTTGGAGGCTACTGGGGCATTTTATTACCAGTGGCCACTTAGGTCACTTCTTTGGCTCTGGTTAAAGGGGCAGCTGGGAGTGAGGGAATCGCTTGGCTTCTTGGGTCTTGGTGTTGAGAACAGATATGAATCCAATTAAGTCCCGAAACGCTGGCTAGTGCCACAAGAAATGTATGTGGCTCGTGGGTGTGGTTCATCTGTGCACAAAGGTCCACCCCTCCATTATCTCAGCCCACTCACTTCCAGTGCGGGGCCGGTTTGATTAGCATTAGGGGCATGAGCGTGCCTGCTACTGCTGACCACAAAGTTGGAGACGCGACGAGAAAAGGAGTGAGCCAAAAAGAACAAGAGAAAAGGGTTTGATGGGCTTTCTGGTCTAGTATTCTCCTGGTGAGTGCTCAGTCACCTAGTGGAAGCTGTCTGTGCGGGGCGGGGTTGGGGGGCGCCCAGAAAGCAAGCAAATATTACTCAGTGAAATAGGTTTTGCGTAAACCGAGAAGCTGTGCTTAATCACCGGCCTGGTTCATTGACCTCTGAGAAAGGAGGTAAATGGAGCTGAAGAGGATGTTTCCCTAGGTCATTGGAAGCTTTGGTGAAAAAACCCAAGTGTCGGGTATTTTTCTGAACCAGAGGGACCCCACGTGTTGTCATCAGAAAAGCGACTTGTCCTGACACAAAAACCCGGAACTGCAAGAAGATTCCCAAATGAGCTTCATCTTCAGTCCCTTTTCCTCAGGCTGATGCATCTGGTTACAGTGATGAGGGTGCGGTAGATGGGTAGATGGGTAACAGATGGCTATTTGGGTCTCCAAGTCCTTCAACAGTCCCGGATGGCCCCTCACTTGCAGTGGGCGGGTGGGAAAGCTGGTGCTCCAGCCCCACATTCCCTGGGCCCTCACTGGTCTCTTGAGTATCGCCATGCCTTCTTGGGGGTGTTGTTTGCCTAGGGTGACCTCTCACTCCATCCAATGTGGAATGGTTAAAAACACAGGCCTCCGAATAAGACAGACCTGGGATCAAATCCAGGTTCTGTCTCCTTTGTTTGTATTATGCAAACCTGGAGAACTTGCTTGGCCTCTCTCAGCCTCCACTTGCTCATCGCTCAAGGGAGATAGGAATCCTGTCCTCTTCTCCCAGGGCCAGCAGACAGATGTTGGTGGGGATGAAGTGACACAGGTAAGGCACTTCACCTGGGTCTGGGCACAGAGAGGCGTACCTGGTGTTTGTATTTCTTTGCCCACACTACTGTAAACAGATGAGTACAGACACTAAACACTACATGCAGCCCTAGCTCCGAAGTCCATGACAGTACTGGCCAAGAAGCCCTTTCAACTGTTCTTCCAGTATCCACTAATTCTGAAAACACTGAACTACAGAAGGTAGATACAAGACATGTTATCCCTTCCTTCTTTGGACAATGTTTGATGCACACAGAGAATCGCAGACCCCTTGCAATAATCACGATGTCCCCTGGTGATCCCTGGCCTCACATTGCATCCATTTGCAAACACTTTCTAAAGAATCCTTGGCCTTTATTAACTACTGCTTTCCCAAAAGGGCTCACTTTTTACATACTGACTGAACAGATACTTGTTCAGTGTCTATTATACACTGTGTACCATGTTTGGAACATCTTAGTTTGCAGTTTATTGAATTTTTAAAAAAGATTTTATTATTTATTTGACACAGAGAGAGAGGACACAAGCAGGGGGAGCAGCAGAGGGAGAGGGAGAAGCAGGTGCTCCCAGGTGAGCAGGGAGCCTGACGTGGGGCTCGATCCCAGGACCCTAGGATCATGACCTGAGCCAAAGGTAGACCCAGACGCCCCTTAGTTTGCACCTTAAATGAGGTAATAGATACCCAAGAGATTTGAGAATGGTCAAATGAAATAAAATCTGTGGGCTTATGATGCTCTCCATCCCAGCATTTGTTTGTGATAATCACTTTACCTCTTTAGGTTTTATATTGTGTCCAGTAATCAGCTTGTCATAGGGGTCATGGCTTAACTGGGAATTTCCCAACAGCCCAGATGAGATTTCTTAGAAATTACACCTCCCACTTCTCACATCCTATCCCCCTAACTAACTGTTTCTATTGAAAAGGCATATACACAGGGTTTCCCCCCTGCTTATGTTTAGATATTTTAATATATTCCACCAGATAGTGTTTGAGCATGGAATATGAAGAAGCATGAGCTGCTGTGGTGGGCATTACAGTCTTGGTGGGGTGGCCTGAGGCGAAGTGGAATGTCACCAAATGCCTTTGTAAAGACATAGTAGATGAAGCAGAAGAGGCCTGTGAAGGGCTTAAGTAGTTAAAGGAAAGCCCCACAGAAAAGGCAGGATTTAGGGGCGCCTGGGTGGCTCAGTGGGTTAAAGCCTCTGCCTTTGGCTCAGGTCATGATCTCAGGGTCCTGGGATCCAGTCCCGCATCGGGCTCTTTGCTCAGCAGGGAGCCTGCTTCTCCCTCTGCCTCTGCCTGCCTCTCTGCCTACTTGTGCTCTCTCTCTCTCTGACAAATAAATAAATAAAATCTTAAAAGAAAAAAGAAAAAAGAAAAAGCAGGATTTTAGCTCAGTGTCAAGAGTACATGGAGTTTGGTTGCCGAAAAGTATAGACAGAGATGGGACATTCTGCTAGAAGGTGGAGCATGAGCCAGTGTGTAAGGTGGGAATGTCTGTCGTGAGCTCAAAGGACCCGAAGTGATAGGGATGCCAGCCTGGCTGATGCAGATTTATGCTGGAAAATACTGGGCATAAAGTGGGGTCACGAGGCAAGACCCTGGAGAGCCCTGAGCACCAGGGGGAGGGGCTCGTGCTGTCATTTCCCAAGTAAAGGTAGGGGAGCGGTGTTGTGCTAAGTCGTGCTCCATCCGGCATGGTCACTGAGTGGGGAGACCCTGGGGGTGGGGATGCTGGTTGGTGGCTATGAAAGAAGCCTCCAAAGCTTTGGGAATGACTGGCTATGGGTGGCAAAGGGAGAGAAGAGGAAGGAATACCAAATGATTCCAGAATGTTTGTCCGGGGTGATTGAGAATGACTAGCCACCAGTCAGCCTTTTATAGGAATTTTGCCTTTCAAACGTCCTTCTTGCTTTTCCACTGAAATTCTTTCTCCCATTCCTGCCACACATGGCACCTGAGAGAGCGACAGTATTTACCCTCTCCTCTTTTCTGGTGGGACTTTCCCACCAAAGCGCTGAAACCTCTCCAACTACCAAGGACCCATCTTTGAAGAGGAATCACAAGTAAGCGAAACAACACGAAGCTCTTGTCAGCTTCCCGCTTCCCCTCTTTTGCACATTCTGATCCTGTGACTAGGAATGAAGCAGCAACTATTTCTAATATCTGTCACAGATGTGGTCTCCTCCCTATTCTTACTGCCAGTCAGTGAGTCAGCGGTTAAGTTCACGGGTCCCTTTGTCTTAACTTACTCACCCTAAATTGGGGGTTTCCTTTTGAGATTACCCTAAAAGCAACAAAACCCTGCACCTTCCATTGCCCTTTGTGGTTTGAATAGTGCTTTCATTATTGTTATCCCTTTCGAACCTTTACCAAACTATCCTATGAAACAAGCCTGACTGGTATCATTATTATGCTTTAATAGACGACCGAGCTAACACCGAGAAGTGTCGTTTACACAGACACCGACTGTCATACCTGGAAATAGCACCTAGAATCCGGTTATTTAGTTCCCTCCAATATATTAGATGCTGTTACAGATGCAAAGACGGTTCATACAGGACCTTGAGTACCTCGTAAAATTGGGAAAAGCGAGCATAGATCTGTAAATGGTTAAAGTGCATTCTGTGTGTGAGTGGCCCACTAGATGGCAACAGAAGCAGTGAGCAGAAGGTACAGGCTGACTGACCCCATCATAATGTGATGCACCAATACGGGAGGAGTGTGTCCATGTCTGGGCTCTGTGTTTTAAGAGGGATGCTGACAACCCAGAGCTTGACCAGGTGAAACTTACCAGGAATCAAAGATGAAGGGACAGGTGTCCTGGAAAGGGGGACCTCACGCTCCCTCTATTTATTGGAAGGCCTGGTGTGTGGAAGAGGTTTATGCTATATGGTCCTGAGAGTGGGCCTAGAGCTAACAGACAGAATTACGGGACAGAGGATTCCAACTTCCTATAAGGAAAGACTCCGTAGCCACTGGAACAATAAAAAATATCTAGAACAAGCTCCCTGATGTGCTAATGAGCTCCCCATGTCTCACAGTAATCCAACACAGACCTGAAAAATGCCTATTTAGAATGTCGTAGGGAAAATGCCTGTGTCTATCAGATCCAGTATGTGCGCCATTGAGTTCAGAATCAGTGTAGGGTTGAGGCTGAGGTGAGAGCATCGTGCGGGGGTTGAGATCACAGGCTCTGGAGAATCCATGGTGCTCACCCTTGGAAGCAGCTACTGGGTTGTGAAGAGGCCAGGCCACACAGAGAGGCCACTTGTAGGTGCTCTGGCCGACACTCCAGCCAAGGCATCAGCTGACGGCCAATATCAACCACTAAACACGTAAATGGGTTAGCCTTCCGATCGTTCCAGTCCTCCAACTTTGAACCATCACATTTGACACCAAATGGAGCAGAGATGAGATGCCCTGCCCAGCCTTGCCCAAATCCCAGATTTGCAAGCAAAATAAATGTTATTATTTTAAGCCAGTAAGTTTGGTGGGTAGTTATGTAGGGCTAGATAACAGGGACACGATGTGTTGTTGTTTTTTTTTAAGATTTTATTTATTTATTTGACAGAGAGAGAGAGATCACAAGTAGGCAGAGAGGCAGGCAGAGAAAGAGGAGGAAGCAGGCTCCCTGCTGAGCAGAGAGCCCAACGTGGGGCTCGATCCCAGGACCCTGAGATCATGACCCGAGCTGAAGGCAGAGGTTTTAACCCACTGAGCCACCCAGGCACCCCGGGGACACGATGTTTATGCATTATTCTAAATTGCCACCAATCTTCAAGGCAACTTACAGGTGCAGAGTCAAGTAGAAGATGGTGTTACTTGCAGAAAAGGGGTTGGGGGATTGGGTTGAGAGAAGACAAATCTTGGTGAAGCTATTGGGCAAATATGAATGAGAGATGGATGAGGAGTTTTGGGGGACAGTGAAGGGCACAGTGAGAACTGGATCCATGATGTGTAATACCCTCCCTCCCCTACATGGTTCTGTGAGTTCTAAATCTCCCTGAGAAAGAAGCTAGACCGAGCAGATGCCAGATCCTGACAAGAAGGTGGAAGAGAACTTGGAGGTGTGTAAGACAGCCAGCACAGGAGGAGGGGGTGGTGGACTTGGGAAACACAACACCTAAGGAAACGCAATGAAACAAGATGGGCCAGCATATTGTTTGCTGTTGGTATGGAAAGGAATCTTTAAGATTGTTTTCTAGATAAGGAGAACCAAGATCCGGCACTTGGAAAACAACTAAGCACTAATTGTATAGTAGGGACAGTACAGTTGAATTTCAGAGAACACAGGTTAGGTGTGGCAAGAGTATGAATGGGTAATGGGTCCAAAACAACTTTCCAGATAGGGGGTTCAGAAAATTGAGACAAGCTAGATATGATAATAGGCTCTTTCTGTATCTAAGAAAGAGACTGGGCCTAGAGTGGGCCTCACCTTCATTTAAAGGCAAGGGCAAGGAATCATGTTGGAAATCTTCTCAGTAATACCATGAAGGTCAGATCTCTCATTTTGGAAGGGAAAAAATTATGCTGGGTGCATAGACGAAGGAAACCAGAGTGGGTGACCAACTCCCCAGCAACCTGGCCACGGTACTTCAGGATATCCAAGGTCTGCCTCCCTGGTGTGGTGGATGCAGGTGGGAGGAGGCAGGGAAGGGATGATACTAGAAGGTAGTTACCTGACTTCCTCATTGCCTTTCAGTCTATGATAAATACATTTTAAAACTAAAAGCCAATGATGTAGGAGCACCTGAGTGGCTCAGTTGGTTAAGTCCCTGCCTTCAGCTCAGGTCCTGATCCCAGGGTCCTGGGATTGAGCCCCATATGGGGCTCCCTGCTCAGCTGGGGAGTCTGTTCCTCCCTGTTCCTCTGCCCCTTCCCCTTCTTGTGCACGCTCGTGCTCTCTCTCTCTCTCAAATAAATAAATAAATAAAACACTTTTTTAAAAAATTAAATTAAAATAAAAAGCATTGATGTAAATCTGGGCTGAAATCTTCTGAGATTTCTGATGAAGGTCACTGAAGTCTCCACACTGCTCATTTCTCCCTCTTCCTTTCCTGCAGCACACAGCATCGATTATCCTCCCGAGGAAAGAACAAAAAAACAATTTCAGCATCTAGGGTAGAAGAGGAGAGTATTAATCATAGTGGAAGTTGACAGGGCAGAGCCCTCCCTAAACCTACCTGGGCCATTTAAAGCTTTTCTACCCCCTCTAGACTAGCACAGGGGTGCACGCATCAGACCTCAGAAGACGGAAGACAGTTATACAGAAAGCGGTAATATGTGAGGATGCGCCCGCGTCTGGATGTGTCTGCTCTTATGCCCAGTTGTCTAAATCAGGTCATGTCAGCTGTCACTAACATTTCATTCCTCTTTTCAGAAGATGCTGTCAAAATACCAGTTAGCTCAAAAGTTGTGCACAGGGTGGTTAATTGGCTTTAAATTAAAAAGAAAGACGCCAATGTGGAGGTTTTAATAGAGAGAATTAGTGTAATAGATAGGGATTCTAGAAAAAAATTAGGTCAAGTCTAAGTGGAATTGATAGGCTATGAAATGAACCCAGGCGATGTTTTTGAATAGGGAAAGGGAACATGTTACTACTGCAAACTTAGTTAGGATTCACTGTAGGGTCTGGAGCCCAACCTGTGCATATGTGATGTGTAGCCCAAGGGCTCCCCTCAAGATGTCAAGCCCACCTACTTAACCCGACTGTCTAGCAGGTTGAACTAAGATGAGACAATATGTCTTAGAATTGGAGATTATAGAAGCTGTTGAAAGATCAAGAGAATTTCTCTGCCTTCAGGGAGAGATAAGCTAAAATCATTCTATATGTATTAAATTATTGTTTGTAAATTATATTTCTATGAAAGACCTCACAAAGGGACCCTGGGGGAGCTATTTAGAATCAATTCATTGCTGTCAGGGAATTGTTCACATGGAACCTCTCCTACTTCAGGCTCAGACTTCCCTTCTCATCCTTTTTGTGGAGAGACAGGCAGTGGCTGGTTATTATCTTCTTGATAAGAAGCATCCACCCTCTTAATCTCTTTTTCCATACAGTATGTTTGCTCCTGAAACCTTTCCTCATATGCCCTTAAATAATATTCATTGCCTCATGCTGAGCCCTTCCCGAAGTCAGTTGCTCTTTTATTGTGAAACACACTCTGGGCTGTGTATTCCAGAAAAAGTTTGGCCAATTCAACATATAAATAACTATGATTTAATGATCCCAAGGTCCAGAACTTCCTCCTCCAGGACCACACTCGCTCTTTAAACCACAGCATTAGGATGGCTGATGGCCAGTTACTGTCTTGTTACTTTCCTGCCAGTCTTACATGTGACTATTCTGTCTTTCCCAATGACACTCCCTCACCAAATGTTTCCTTCCTGGGCCAGGATTAAATGGTTTCGATTGGTTGTTCAGTGAGGAGATGGAACCAAATTTCTAAACATTAGGAACTACATGGTGCTACAGTCAGAATGTTTGTGTCCCTCTGACTCCCAGAATTCATTTGCTAAAAACCTAATGCCCACAGTGATGGTATTAGAGGTGGGGCCTTTTCGAGGTGACTAGGTCGTGAGGGTGGAGCCCTCGTGAATGGGATTAGTGCCCTTTGAAAAGACTTTTAAGGGAGCTTGCTAGTCCCTTCTGCTCTGTGAGGATGCAACAGAGAAGTCCACAACCTGGAGGAGCGCCCTCACATGACCACGCTGGCATCCAGATCTCGGACCTCCAGCCGCCAGGACTATGAGACATAAATGTCCTCTGTGTAGAAGCCCCCCAGTCTGGGGTATTTTATAGCAGTACAAACAGACTAAAACACATAGTAAAAAAGAAAAAAAAGCTATGCAAGGAGAAGTCTTCTTCCAGTATCTGCCCTGGCCACCTATAGCTCTCCCTCACCCCCCGCCCCGGCACCGGTCCCACCCCATCTCCAGCTCTTTTCCGTTCGTAAACACAGCTCATGCACAGAGGAAGAAACACAGATAATGTGTTTCGAATACAGTTGGAGGTGTGCCTTAACACTGCTCTGGATCTTTTCTCAAAAATCAGAAAATACCTAGGGGGGAATCTTTCCCTTTGGGACACACACAGACCTCGCTCATCCTATGACACAGTGGCCGAGCACTCCCCTAAGTGCGTGTACCATAGTATATTCGTCCCAAACATCTCTGAATACTGATCCCACTCTCCACAGTATCCTCTACAGCTCAAGACCATGCAAGACTCATGATCGTCCTTCCTCTTCACTGCACCCCTGCTTGCAGAGTGCTTCCTATGCGCACGGCTCTGTGCTTGGTGCCAGAGGGAACACAAGCAGCAGAGAGTTTGGCCGTCTCTGCTCCCTCAGAAGGGACAGCCTCTGCGGGGAGAAAAGGCACGGGGCTGACGAGGGCTTGATTGCCAAGCCTCTCCTGCTCCCAGTTTGCCTCTATTTTCTTGCCCATCAGGCTCTCTTTCCAGGGGCCCTGTATGTGGGTGCGCGCGGCCTTTCCACTTGTCGGGTGTGCATCTGACTGTGAGCCTGGGAGAAGGATGTTAACACCGCCAGCCCTCCTGAGGCTGCTAGGTCTTGTGATTGATTCAAAGGAACCAGTGGGTAAAAAGTGCATGGGCTCTTTCTGGGTTATTTCTTACAACCTCAAGAGAGTCTATACTGCCTCGAAATAAAAGGTTTGATTTAAACTAAGAGCCAGAACCCTGGATCCGTGTGTGGGGCAGGAGTGTTAACACTGCCGGCCCAGCCAAACTCATCCGGAAGCCCCGTACAGTCACCATTTCGCTCTCTGGGCCCGGCTGGATCGTTACAATTTGACTTGCCTGAAGTCGGAGGTGGCCCAATTCACGCATTTGCTTTAAACATACTTCTTGTTCCTGCGACTTTCTGTTGTCTTCGACGGGGGCCTTCTCCACTTAGTTATTGAGCCTCCTCTCATTCCAGGTCCTTGGATGTGGCTCTGTTGCCCAGGCGGTCCTCAGTCGAGGACTCTTTGGAGGCGTTATCACTATCAATGTTGGATTTGCCATGGCAGTTGTAATGGCCATTTATGTGACCGGAGGTGTCTCTGGTAAGTAAGAGAAATAACAGCTGCCGTTCGTTCAGCCATCCAATGCGCTAGCTCAGCGTTGGGGGCTTTACATACCCCGGGTTATTTGGATCCCAGCAACCCTGCAAGAATATGTATTTAATTCTGTTTTTATAGATGTTAAAATCAAAATGGCCAACAAATAGTAAGTGACTTGGCAAAAGCAACATTTTTTTTTTTTTTTGGCAAAAGCAACATTTAGCAAGAGACAAGAGATGGGGATTAGAACTCAGAACTGGCTGAACCCTTTTTTTTTTTTAAGATTTTATTTATTTATTTGAGAGAGACGGTGTGTGTATGACCATGAGCGGGGTGAGGGGCAGAGGGAAAGGGAGAAGCAGACTCCTCGCTGAGCAGGGAGCCCGATTCGGGGCTCAATCCCAGGACCCTGGGATCATGACCTGAGCCAAAGGCAGACTCTTAACCGACTGGGCCACTCAGTCGCCCCTGAACTGGCTGATTCCTAAATGGAACCCCTGCATCCTGTTCTTCATCTGCCAGGACGATCTTTTGCCTGTTTCTACCCCATGCTTGGAAGCCATTCCTAGAAACCCTGTGCAGAGCCCAGTGAAGATCACCCCAACAGAGCCAAGTCCCTGGACCTTTACCCACAGCAATCAGAAAAGTCTAGGCCACTTGCAAAATAGCTGGTGCTCTCATGGAAGTGCAAGCGGCGCTCTTGGTTGAATTCTGCCCCAAGGGGTGGGCAGATTAGAAACCATTCACAAAGTTCTGAGAAGCAAAATGAAATGATGCTACTTAATGCAGTCTGGGAACTACAGAGAGGTCTGTGGAAATGATGCAGTTCTCAAAGGCACTCAGAATCTTTCAGCAGCCGGGTCAGAACACTGAGGCGAGCTGGCCGAGGCTGAGGGAAGACAGGGAAGCCTGTGCACAAGCCGGGCCCTGTGCGGGCTGCTGTGCGTGCTCTGTCCCCTTTCCCTGCAGCGTGCTCTGCAGCGGGCATTCCTGTCTCCATGTCCCCAAGTGACCCAGAGCTCCAAAATAGTAAGACAATGGTGAGAGTCTCATAGCTGGTCAAGAGGCAGAACAAAGACTTGCCCCAGGTCCACAGGACAGCAAAGGTTCTGTCCTTGCCATTAGGCAGGTTCGCAAAGGGCGTGAAATTGCAAGCAGGGCCTTTGGGCAGAACAGTCCTGGCAGAGGATCCTGCAGTCACGCTGGCCAGCCTGGTGGCAGCTGCTGCCATTGGAACACTGAGGAATGGCCGCCCCGACCCCCTGGGAACCCTGCTGGTCTGGGCCACTGGAACAGCCATCCGTTGGCGGCCACGTTTCCAGAGTGCATAGACTCAGATCGTGCGGCGGTCTGGGCTAGGGAAGCCTGTGTGTGCAATTGTTTTGGCATGAGCAGTGTGTATATTCACACCTTTGGCAAGTCTCTGCTGTGATCTCAGCACTGTAGTGCCTACCTAAACACCAGAGTAGGTAACAGATCCTTCTAACGATAGTGCAGGAGACAGTGGACACAGATCACAGTCATGGCCTAAAACAAGCTTGCGAGACATTCCATCGCTGCCCCCTTTGTGCTCCCACTACGTTCACACAAGGCTGGTGACCACAAACTGGAGAATAGAAATGTAGACGTACTTTTGAGGTTGAGACACAGTTTTGGAATATTTCACCTGCATAACACCCTGAACTGAATATCATCACATATTTATTTAGAAGAAATTTGTCCCAGACCCTACCATGTAGGTAATAGCTTTCATCACCAACGTGGTCCATGTCTGCTTGCATGTATTGATATCCTTGGGGATTTGGGCAGTCACCAAGGAAAATAAGGGCAGAGACCAGCAGGAAGGGGAAGAGAGGATGAGAGATGGTGTGAAGTCTTCCCATCTGGGCCCTGGACTAGAGTTAAGGCCCTGTGCCCAGAACGGTGAGAGTTAGAGCCTGTGGGACTATTTCTACTAGAGGTTCTTTCCAGATGAGGGTTAAGAGCCGACGGAATTATTCACCAGAGTCTGTGAGACCCCCAAAATACAAGTAGAGCAGTTTCTGAGCCTGGTTGATACAAGGCAGTATTGGGCTGGAGAGGAAACTCAGCTCCTCATCTCTGGAACCTAGCGCTCCTGGGCTCCTTGAGGACCAGTGGCTTAGGGAACATGCAGAGACCTCACAGCCAGCCCACTGCTGACACGCACGCAGACATCAGCATTGGTTTCAGCAGCCACGGGAATGAGACGGGAAGACTGTGGGGGGCAGGTGACTTTCTTCTGTGACTGCAGCTAAAATACTGATTTGCGAGCACATGGGAGGCCCTCTTTGAGGATTCTAGAAATAACCATTGTATAATGGGCATAAACAAATAAGATCCCATTTTGTGGTCACGGACTGGTGAAGGCAACTGACATCTGGTTTTGCAATATAAAACATTACCTTCCTGGAAGGAAGTTACCACACCCTTCTTCCCCTTGAACATGCCAGTGGTCTGCCCCTCGAATCTGGCCGATCGGAACTCACGACTCCCCCATTAATGATGCAACGTCCAACATTAAGTGTTTATGCTGCCTCCTTGTATGCTGGCTGTTTTTGATGCAACATTTTACAAGCCATATAAATTCTTTAAAAAGCGAAAGAGCTTTGCATCCTGACAAATAAAATATCAAGGTCGTCTCTATCTCAGAATGGTCTGTGAGTGTGGGAAAGGAGGCGACTTGCCCAGAGCAGCACCTGGAAGGGGTTCATTCTGCTCATGCAAGACTTTCATCTCAGGCCTGGTGGGCTCCAGCTCCACCCTGGGCTCATCTTATGAATCACCTGATGGTCACAACAACGTGGACGGAGCCAAGACTTGAGGGCAGCGCTCCCTGAGTCCAGCACTCGTGTTCTTTCCACTACACTGCTCTGTTCTTTCCCGGCAGTAAACCAGGCTGAGCGCTCATCCCTGCAAGGGGAAATCTTCCTGCTGCTTTGCAACCTACCCTGGACACACCCTCTCGGGTTCCCAAACAGCTTTCCCACTCAGCAGGCCTTCGCCATCCGAGCTACCCGAATAAAGGGCCTCTGGCGACTGACTGATGCACCTTTCAGATTTTGAACACCTACGGTGTGCCTTGCATTGTGTAAAGTCCAAGATGAAGAAGGAGCACCCCGCCTCAGAATGCTTGTGAGGGGCTAAAAAGCAGAGACCTACCTGCGGGAAGTTTTATTTTGGAAGAAGAGCTTGCTAAACATAACTCTCGCATTGATGGGCTCATTGTTTTTGACTGGGGCTGATTTCTTATGGGCCCTTGTCCTTTCACAGTGCGTCTCTCTGCGCTGGCTGGGTGGCTGGCTCCTCTCCAAACAGCCTCTGGGAAAAGAGAAACAGGGCTGGCTTCAGGAACTTTCCACTGCTTGTGCACTCCCGTCTCCTATCCCCTGTTCCCAGCTTGCTTAGGAAGTGGTGCTCCTGCTGGTCTCCAGACTTGTGGTTCTCTTAGATTTCAAAGTAAAACAAACCAGTTGAGGTATTTGTAAGGTGTTCGTAAGGCTTCAGGAAATCATCCATGCTTTGATTTGTTGGCATTTTCTTGTTCAGATTAGCCCCTGTGTGGCAGGGGCAGGTGAAGAAAGGACGCTTGTGGCTTAGCCAGCTGTGAGAACCACTCCCTGCAAGCCCACCTGGGCTTAGAGACTCAAGAAGAGCATTTCTTTCTTCACAGGGGGAGGCCTTCCAGAAACAGGCTGACCTATATGTTCTGTCGAGTCAAACGGTGAAGTTCCTTCTTCTCTCCTCCTCCTCCTCCTTCATCATCAACATCATCAACATCATCATCATCTTTTGTTCACAACTATGTCCCCACCCTGAAGGTCCACATTTCAGTGTGGTCACATTGACAGTGACTCTCTAATTCCCCCTCCACACAAAGTATACTCTTCAAACGAACACCGTTCTTTCTTTCTTTCTTTCTCTTTCTTTCTCTTTCCTTCTTTCTTCCTTTTTTCCTTATTTCTTTTCTTTGGCTTTTATTTTTTTATTAAGTTCATTGGGTATGAGCACTGGGTGTTATACACAGCTAATGAATTGTTGAACACAACAGAAACTTATGATGTACTATATGCTGGCCAACTGACCAAATTAACATCTTTCATTTTTAGGAACTAAGCCCATATGCACTCAAAAACAACATTTGAAATGTGGTGGGTGTTTTCTGCCCTCTAGGGCAGGTAAGGCTTATAAACATGGTGAACGAAGTCTGGAAGTGGGATAACATAGAACACAGACTCTAGAATTCATATCAACCTGCATTTGAATCCAATTTCCACTACTTAACTAATCATGTGGCCTTAAAAAAGTTACTTTACTTCTGTGCCTCAGTGTCCTTACCAGTTAATTGGAGTAATACCCATCACACTGGGTTCTTATGAGAGTCAAATGTATATGATATCCCAAAATAACATATGGCAAATGTTCAGTAAATGTTGTTGTTAGTAGCAAAGCCTGCGGGAGTATTGGTGACCTACCACTGAGTGAACCCTCTGTGTGATCTGGTGACCAAATGAGAAACCAGGAGGCTGATTCTCTAGTGGGAGTTGAGGGTGGGGTTGGAAGCATTGCTAAGTTTGCGTGTGTGAGAGAAACACATTGTTTATGCAAAGGAACTGAGCAGAATCCACTCAGACACTGCGATCACCTCAAAGTAAATTGAGCCCCTTACCTCAGTGAGAGGCACAGTCCACCAACCAAGGTTCATTTCCCCTTAGACATCTCTTTTCCATTTTAAAATTGTTTTTATCTCCTCTGGACATGGACTGAAGAACTGCTAGATGCAGATTTAAATCTTAAACAATATGTGGTATAAATATATTGACTTAAAGATATATTGATGTCGACAGATTATATCAGTCTCTTTGAGGTCATTGTTTCATAGATAAAAGCCTGGTGCGTTGGTGGTCACTAGGTAGACAGTAGATAGATGATAAATAGAGATAGAAAATGAACCTCTTGAGTACAAGTTTCTTCCCATATCTCACTCCCTTTTCAGAAAGCTAAACTTCCTAGATGGTGTCTAACGGTGCATGAGGATTATTGGCCTCCCTTTCCTCCCCATTCAAACACACACACACACACACACACACACACACTCACTCACTCACTCACATATGCCTAAGCTTCTGTCTCTTCACACAGTTCTCTACCTAGAAGGTTGAGTTCTGCCTGAGGTCTCTAGATAAGGTTTTCAGTATGAGAATTCTCCCTGGCCTGCTGCTAACATCGCTGATCGTCTTATCTTTCGTGCAGGTGGTCACATCAACCCAGCTGTGTCTTTTGCAATGTGTGTTTTTGGACGAATGAAATGGTTCAAATTTCCTTTTTATGTGGGAGCCCAGTTTTTGGGAGCCTTTGCAGGAGCTGCAGCCCTCTTTGGCATTTACTATGGTGAGTAGGGCTCCCAAGCCCAGAGGTTAGAGAGAGCTGGCCATAATTGGAAAGTCAGAATTACTTGTTAGGAAGAGATGAGATAAGGCAAGAACAGGGAAGTGTTCCACAACTGGCAGGCAGTTCTAAGAATTTACAGTTCTGAATAAAGGGGCCAACATTATCATTAGGACAAATTCATAAAGTCTCTTTAAGGAAATGGTCACAATTTAAATGGAGGGCAGAACTAGAAGTCTACCTTTAGGTCCAATCAGTACTGCAGTGTGACCAGGCACAGAATAAGCCATAGGCCAGTGGCTTCTCTACAAGCTTCCTCTGACTCGGCTGGGAGAGAGGGTGCTGACTGGTACCAGAGGTTGTGATGATGAAGTATTCAGAGAAGGAATCTGGAACAAAGTCTTTGAAGGAAGGGGCATGGTTGAATAGGCTAGTTGGGGAGTCTCTTCCCCGTTCTGTCCAACAACCAGGACCCCTGTTCTGCAGCAGTCCTAGGGGAGAAACAGTACTGGCTCTCGAAGACCCAGACTAATTCTGTGCTGGGTCAGTAAGTAGCTGGGGGACTTATGTAAGGCAGACTGACTTTGTCGGTCTCAGTTTCCTCTTCTGGAAAATGAGAGACTTGACTTCTAACATCCTTCAAATGAAAAAACCTTGAGATTGCATGAAATTTACTGTTAAAGTAGTTCCTTCTGTCTAACCCAGGGTAAGTCTCAGTACATTAGGACTCTCAAATTGAAGCCGCTAGGAACTAGAATTTATGAACCACGGCTTCGAGAAATACATTGTGGAAGGAGACTTCTTCCCACAGAGTGTCTTTCTGAGAAATAGAGCATAAGAGGACTGATGGAGAATTTGAGACCAGATCAGAAACTCAGAGAGCCAGCTGCGGTGGCAGGAGAGACCCGGGTTTATGCTGGCTGTATCGAGGACTACGGTCTCCCTTGCTGTAAGGGCATCTTCGCTGCACCACAACACCCTCAATTTCTGGACTGGTATTAGGGGTTACTGAGAACCCCCCTGGGCATTATGAATTCTGCCTACAGCAGGTTGAAGTTCCCCCTGGTCATTTGGTTGACCTCAAAAATTCCAAGAATTCCCTCCATAGAATGAGTTCCCCGGACCCACCAGCTGAGGATGGCTCAAGTGTGGAGTGAGACATGGAGGGCAGCCAGGGTTTTCTATCTTTGACCTGACATCCTAGAATTTCTCTGGGCATCTCTAAAACTGCCAGGCTATGAAATGAGGAGAGAGAAATGGTATGGATCTGCCAAGCTGGACCTGAGTGTTTAATTGTGGTTGTTTAGCACCACACCACCCTCAGCTTGGCCCAGAGAACACTAATGTGCCAGAGTTCTTTCTTCCGTAGATGGACTTATGGCCTTTGCTGGTGGAAAATTGCTCATCATGGGAGAAAATGCAACAGCACACATTTTTGCAACGTATCCAGCTCCATATCTGTCTCTGACGAATGCATTTGTAGACCAGGTAAGTGTCCATTTAACAAAGATGGAACTCTGATAAAAAGATATGATCTAATAAGGGGAATGCACAGGAGCATTATAGTCCATCAGAAAGGAAAGGTTGTGTTCCCAAGGTCAGAGGTCGCTAGCCATAACCCAAGCATTTCTTTAAAAAGATTTTATTTATTTCTTTGACGCAGAGAGAGAGAGAGATCACAAGTAGGCAGAGAGGCAGGCAGAGAGAGAGGAGGAAGCAGGCTCCCTGCTGAGCAGGGAGCCCAAGGTG
Source organism: Ailurus styani (assembly GCA_002007465.1). Taxonomy (NCBI): domain Eukaryota; kingdom Metazoa; phylum Chordata; class Mammalia; order Carnivora; family Ailuridae; genus Ailurus; species Ailurus styani. The sequence continues at coordinate 506,718 of LNAC01000291.1, forward strand.
GGCTTGATCCCAGGACCCTGAGATCATGACCTGAGCTGAAGGCAGAGGCTTTAACCCACTGAGCCACCCAGGCGCCCCTATAACCCAAGCATTTTTTACCAGTTTTTCCCTTTATCAAAGTTGATACCACTAATAAAGTTTTCTGCTTCCTCATTAATAGATACACTTGAGGGCACCTGGGTGGCTCATTTGGTTGAGTATCTGACTCTTGATTTCAGCTCAGGTCATGATCTCAAGATCATGGGATTGAGCCCCACCATAACCCCCACTGGGTAGGGTGTCTTCTTGAGATTCTCTCTCTCCCTCTCCCTCGGCCCCTCCCCCTGCTCTTGCTCTCTCTCTAAAAATAAATAAAACAATTCTTTAAAAAATATGCATACACTTGTTTTGCATTGGTTGAGGTCCAGAAAAGAGTGGACGACTGGACATTTCAACCCCTAAAGGCACAAATAGGGTTTGCTTTCTGATCACTGTCTCTTCTGTGCTCTGAACATGGAGGCCACAAGAAAAGACATTTCTATCACAATTCAAGGACTTTGAAGTGTGGCAATTGAGCCTAGAGCATCACTGATCCTCTGTGTCTCCTCAGGTGCATAGGTTTATCTAACCTCCAGGTAGCTGGAAGAGTCTCTGCTCTGTGGACATCTTAAGAAGCTGCACCCAGACATTTTCGATGTAGCCGATAGCACAGTTCTTCTGGTCAACTTGTGGCAGGACCAGCATTGTCAACCTGATAGCCTCTTCCTCCCTTACTGTAGCCCAGAAAGCCTGCTGGTCAGCCTGGAAGGAAGAAAAGAGGGAGGGAGGGAGGAAAGGGGGAGGACATCTCCATCAACTCTCAGTGGTTCTCTTGTGATCACAGTGGGACAGGGTAGAGTGGTCATGTGTATAAAATGGATCTTCCAGACTGCCAACTCTGCCCACCTCCATTTAATGGAGAGATGAAGAAAACCATGCCTTCATGCCCTTGGTCTTTTTTCCCTTTCCACTTCGGTCAATAAACCAAACAGGCAACAAGTCTTTCTTGAGCCCTCTCAGTATGCTCAGCCCTGTGCCTGGAGCTTGAGGGACTGACAAGTAAACACAAGTCGTAAAGATCTGAGATTTGGAGTCTGAGTGCCTGAATTAAAATAACAGTTCTGTGCCAACTCCCCTAGCAACTTTAGCTAAATTACTGAGCTCTGGGGGTCTCAAGTTTCCATTTGTAAAGTGGGGATAATATGAGCACTTATCAGATTACTTTGTAAGGATGAAGTGAATAATATGAGGAAAATGCATTGTAAACAGTCTCTGCCCAGGAATTTAGAATCAAGTGAAGAACACAATGATCACCTGAGGACAAGAGGAACAATGTGGAAGTGAAGACAATTAGATGGGAAGCTGGACTACCAGAGTCACATTAGTCATTTGGAACCGAGAACCTAAATGAGCTGGGATGATGAGAAAAGTTTTGGTGGAAAAGATGCAGAGCGATATAGCTGTCAGAAAAAAGAATATTCTCATAAGCTGAAAAAATAGAAGGACAGTATTCAAATGAAGCAGTTTAGGGTCTTATGCTCTATTCCATGTGTGCGGGAGCTGGGGAGATGGAGGTGACAGGATAGACTAGTAGATTTCAAAGAGTTGAAGGAGTGTCAAGTGCAAAAGAAGTTAGACTTGGTATGTACATGCTCCCTGGAGATTTGATGGAAGTTAGTACATAACAGGTGTTCAATAAATATTGATTCATATACTTACTTATTAATAATGTAATATGTATACTCTAATATTTATATCCTAATTATAAAATACTTGGTCCGTTGAAATTATGGTGCGATAAAGTTACATAACATTCAATAAGGGGAAGACCTTTCTAACAATTGGGGCTGGGCTTTCTCTTTAGAGATTTCTCATGTGAATTCCATTAGAGGTAAGAAAGAAAGAATGCTGACTCTCAAACCTCGACTTGCGTTGAAAAGGACAGTGTCTTCATTCCTTTTGAAAGTGGCACGTTTCGTTCTTCTAGAAGGGCCCGAGAGAACTAGTATCATTTCTCTAACGTTTAGTACTGTTGGCATTTTTTCACTACAAATCAGTTTTCTCCACTTATCTGTTTCTTAATTCTATTTTTCTTAATTCTATTTTATGAACCTCTGTTTGTTTCCTTTGCCCGTTTCTCCATCGATGTCTCACGTTGTTTTTCTCACCAGTCTACTGAGCGTCTTCAACCATTCTGCCAGCCGGCAGCTTGCCTTTCTATTTAGCGGGATGGTAGCTTAGCAGGATAGTTGTAGTAAAGGTCACAGTCTCCAGAGCCAAACTCTCTGGGTCGGCATCCGACTGCCACTGACTGAGTAGGTGACCTTGCCACATCACTAATGTGTAAATGATGCTAGCCCCGCATCTAGGCTCGCTGTGATGAGAAGAGAGCCTGGCATGGTATGCTCACCAGTGTGTATTGTTTGTTACCGGGTTTGGTTTTTTTTTGTTTGTTTGTTTTTTTTTAGAGAGAAACTTGGAAAGTCTTTTTTTTTTTTTTAAGATTTTATTTATTTATTTTGACAGAGAGAGATTACAAGTAGGCAGACAGGCAGGCAGAGAGAGAGGAGGAAGCAGGCTCCCCGCTGAGGAGAGAGCCCGATGCGGGCCTCGATCCCAGGACCCTGGGATCATGACCTGAGCCAAAGGCAGCGGCTTTAACCCACTGAGCCACCCAGGCGCCCCCGGGTTTGTTTTTAATAAGAAGGGGTGAATTCTGAAGTGGGCGAGTGAGAAGAATACCAGTTAAATCCCTTGTGCATTTTTTCTCTCCCCAGGTAGTGGCCACCATGTTCCTCCTTATGATTGTCTTTGCCATTTTTGACTCCAGAAACTTGGGAGTCCCCAAAGGGCTAGAGCCCATTGTCATCGGCCTCCTGATTATTGTCATTTCTTCTTCCTTGGCACTGAACAGTGGCTGTGCCATGAACCCAGCTCGAGACCTGAGTCCCAGACTTTTCACTGCTTTGGCAGGATGGGGGTTTGAGGTCTTCACGTAAGTAATGGTGGTGTCAGGGGAGGAGAGATTCGCACAGTGCCTTGACTGGGAAGGGCTGTGCTTGGACCGGGGAGGTCCGGGAGAGTTCATTTGGAAGTGTGGAGATTAAGTGCATGCTCTGGGCATCAGTGTGGATTGTTTCACTGGTGATTTGTGATATGGGATGTGGGGGCAGGGAGGGGAGTGGGGGGGAGACACACATGGACACAGATACAGAGAAAGAGGGAGAGAGACAGAGAGAGGCTCCAGGTAAGTTCAAAAGAGATAGACCTGACCTGTATAATAATAATAAATCTTCAGTTGGTAGATAGTTTTGTGTGAGTTATTTTGGTTGTATAACTTGTCTCCAGATTCATTTTGTGATAAAGTTGGACCTAGAATTTCCATCTTCGGACACGACTACAGAGTTCTTGCTAGTGAACCATGCTATGCCTCACTCATTCAGCAGACCTTTACTGAACACTCTGTGCTGTGGTCACTGTACTACGTAAGGAGATTTCAAAATCAGCTAAAACCCTAACCTTGAGCAATATAATAAGGCCTCTGGCAACCGCCAAAACAAAGTACTCAGTGAACGTAGATAAGAGAGTGACTAGCTATGGCTTGGAAGTTGGGAAAGGCATCACCAAAGAAGTGAGGGCTGAGTTGGGTCTTGAGGTATGAGTAGGAAATCCCTGGCAGAACAGACTTGAAAGGGAGCCGGTGCACGGGAAATGGCAAGACACCATCATACTTTCTACCTCAGAATGTGCTGAGGAAATACGTCAACTGTTGGTACCAATCTTCCAGGACACACTGTGCCCATTTATTCCTTCCCACTTTCGCTTCATGCAATCACAGTGGTCTGTCCCCATCCACTTAGCACATCTCTCTATGGGAAAGGAACTCACGCTGGTTCATCAAGAAACAGGGCCCTAACATGGAGAAAGAGAAGTAGGAAAGACACATGTGAGGTAATTATAGTTTGATTATGTGCTGTGAGAAAAGATTTGAATGTCCTTAATTGCTGACCTGCACATATAATCATACACCTGTGATGACTTATATAAGTGAAAGTTTGGGTTGCCTTCACCAGTGTGAAAGAGTAGCTGTTTAAATAACTGACACCAGTCAGGTCACCACCACAGACAGGGTTGAGAGCTGCTAGAATGTAAGCATCCTGAGGACCTGGCAACTTCCTCAGCGCTGCCCCTGAAGGGACAAGACCAGGGCCTGGCACATGGAGTCTCAAGAGAAGTTAATAAAAGTCTGAATGAAAGAATGGACAAATGTTACATGCCAGACACGTCCCAGGAGATGAGGAATACAAAGAAAACCAAGCAACATTCCCCTTTTTTTTTTTATTTATTTGACAGAGAGAGAGAGAGAGAGAGAGATCACAAGTAGGCAGAGAGGCAGGCAGAGAGAGAGGAGGAAGCAGGCTCCCTGCTCAGCAGGGATGCGGGCCTCAATCCCAGGACCCGGAGATCATGACCTGAGCCAAAGGCAGAGGCTTTAACCCACTGAGCCACCCAGGCGCCGAACATTCCCTATCTTTAAGAAACTGATAATGCAATGAGTTTTCTAGAGCAGTAGTTCTCAACTAGAGATGATTTTTCCACCCAAAGACATTTGGCAATGCCTGGAGACATTTCTGGTTGTCACAACTGGGGAGGGTAGAGGTGAAAGTTGTTACTGGCATCTAGTGGGTAGGGCGAGACCAGGGGTATTGCCAAGCGTCCTACAATACCCAGGACAGATTCCCACAACGAAGAATTATTCGGCCAAAAATGTTAAGAGTGCCACAGGGGAGGAGCTCTTGTTCCAGAACGATTACCACTAGGACATGAAATGATTGAACAGAATGTCTGCAACTGGGAAGGTTCTTTTTGTATCCTTCCAATGGAGAATGCAAGACACGTGCCAGAAAGATTCCCAGAGCCCAGAATTAACCTGACTTTTGTTAATCCTACCTCCCCAAGCCTTACTCTAGGATACCGCTGCCCCCACGACCTGGTCACTTCTGTTAGCTTCACACAGACCCCTGGAACAAAGAGGCCTCAAAGGCCTCCCTTTGAGCCCTGTTTCGTGACTCACCCAAAACTCTAAGAGTGATGGTCGTTCTAAGAGGTTTTGTCTATCCTCTCTTGGCTTTGTGAAGTCTATGGTAGGAGATCAGGTCTGGCAAAATGCTGGAATCCCCTACTGCCAGATGAGCTCCACGTCCCCCTGGGTCAGGGTCTTTTCCTTTCATGCATTCGTTTATTCACCCCTGCAGCTACCTTAGCTCTTGCTCAAGGCCCTGGGCTGGAAATGATGAAACCCAGCAGCTGCCCTTCTGCTTCCTTTGTGTTCTGTTGCAGCGGGCTCAGCATAGGTGCTTCCACAAGTTGAAGCTGTCAAGTGTCATTAAAGACATTTGACTCGTTAACTCCAGCACGTGGGAGGTTTGCAGCTCCAAATTGAGGAATTCTGTGGGTGGAAGTAGGGCCATTTTATGGTGTTTGGAACGTGCTTAAATGGGGGACAGAGAGGAGATTACAGGCGGAGAGGATCTGTTTACAATGTTTAAATAGCAAGTGATCTCCTCTAGCTGGAAGGGTGCACCGAGGCTGGAAAGACAGCATGTCGGATCACAGAGGATCTAGACTTTGGGTTTGGGGTTTTTGTTTGTTTGTTTGTCTGTTAAAGAATTGCTTTATTAATACAAAACATACAAACTATTAAGTGCTAAGTAATTTAAATATCTAAGTCATAGCAAACAGGTGGCAATTCAACAACCAGGGTTCACAGAACACTTAGAGACTGCAACAGATTAGACTCCCATGGTGGAGAGAGCACCTTCAGAGGTGAAGGGGGGCCCAGGTGTAACAGCTTTTCAAATTTTCTCTCCTCATCAAGGATCATGAGAGGTACTCCTTTCAAGGGGAGGTGTGCAATCTGGTGCTCTTCAGGCAGGTCAAAACTCTCAAAATCTAAAGGATTGAAGGGAAAGATTTGGGTTTGGGCTGCCCCCTCTTCTCTGGATTATGGGAAGCAGCAAAGAATTTAGGCAGAAGTTTGACAGGGTTAGAACTCCAATTTAGCTAAATTAACCTGACATCACTACATAAAATGGATTAAAAAGGAGAGAGTAGAGGAGCAGAAGCCAGTAGGAAAGAGCTGGCCGGCTGGTAACCTTCAAAAATGCCCAAGAAAACCTTGGAGGGATAACAGGTGTCCAGAGTGTTCCAAGATCATCCTGCCCTTTCAGGGTTCCTCATCCCTGGTAAGCATTTCAGTAGATACATTAGCTTGGGTCTACACCCAAGGCCTAAAATAGAACCAAGACTGCTTAACTCTCAGGTCCCTGCTCGCCCCTGTCTGCCCGGCAGTGACCCCTGGCTCATTCTGGCTTTTCCCTTCAATAGTGGGATGTTTTCCATCTAAGTGCTCTCCACGAATTTGCATTAAAGTGTTAATGACTTCGTGGACAAAGGATCTTAGGGATACCATTAATATTTTAAAAAGTTTACCCAAAGGAATGAATCCCTGATGATGGTGTGTACTTTAAACAAGTAACACAGGCATTGTCCTGGCATGCCCCAAACCATGGCGTGCAAATGACTCTGTGGACACCTAGGACCCGGCCAGGGAGGAAGCCATGTGCGAGGGCCTCCAGTTCTGACCTGTGACCCTAGCACAACACGTTCAACCCCGACAGAAGGAAGAGTCTGGCCAGTGAAAGAAGGCCATGTGTCCTGGCAGATACGTGGGACCGGGATCTGTTAAAGGACAGTGAGATTCCCGGTTAAGTCACGGTGAAAGAAAGGAAATGAGAGATAAATAAGGTGGCTTATACTTGCTTCATGTGTTTGCCAAAGAGAAGGTCCCTAGCTCTTTAAAGCCCATGTGCCTCTCATGGGAAAGTCCTCCTGGATTTGGGGGCTCACCCCTCCTGAATATTGGGACACAGAGAGCAGCACAGTGCAGCATCCTCTCTGCTGCGCAGTAACAGTGACCTCTGGTGGCTGTTGTGCTCAACCTCAGGGCTCTTCCCCCAAGCCTGCGCCTGTGCTAAGATTTCTGGGGATGATCCAGGTGGAAGGGATCACCATGCAGAGGAAGGATGAAGGTCAAGTGTGGGGCTTAGGCCCTTTACTATCCTTTCTAATCCAAATGTGTTACAAACAAAAGGCCACCTGGAGCATATATATATGGTGATTAAGCATAATGATAAAAAGAACAGCCAGGAGCATTTCCCCAGCTGTGAAGTCCTCAAATATATGTATGTGCTCCTGCTGTCTGCCCTGCTTCCTCCACATTATCCTCGGTGTTGGCGATTATCATTCCCCTGCTTTACACAAGTTTTATCTGAAAGGTATAAATCCTTAAATAATTTTATAGTATTATTGTATAATTTTGCTTGCTTCTGAGCATTGTGTTCCTTCCTTTGGAGTTATTTAAATGGATTTCCTGTCTCTGAAAAAGATGGTGACAATTTACAAAGGCACCTGCTTTCTTCCAGAACAATACTTTTAGTATAATGTACTGTCATTGAGGACTTCTGGAATCATGGCAGGAAAGAGAATTATGACAGGAAAGCCTTGTCAGAGAGTAACTTTAAGCTGTGACCTCAAAAAAATAAGCATGAAATTAAATTATATTTAGCAGGGAATTCATATATTTACCTTTCATTTTTTAAATCAACTCATTGACGAACATTTCCTGTTTACCTTGTGATTGCCCTCCTAGACCAACGTTATCCAGAAATCTCTCCACATCCTTCCATTCATAATCCCCGGGACTCATCATTTCAGGATTCAGGGCAAGGCGGTTCCTGATTAATCGACCAGCACTGTCCCTAGATGACTTCAGTTGTGACAGTGGGTTCAGGGACTCTATTTCCTGAAAGGAAAATAAATGGGACATATTCGCTCACAGGCACTAATAGGACAATGGACTAGGTCATCTGGAATCAGGTATATGAAGAATCTAGGAGGATGCTTGCCAAGCTACAGTGAATGTCCTTATACTTAGTCTTGCTAAGTTAAAAGGGAACATGAGCATGGGAAAGGCTGGCTTGTTAGTGAATAGCTAGTAATACAGGAGGAGGATCCGAATGGTGTATCACTGACTTCTTGTTTGATTTCAGAGCTGGAAATAACTTCTGGTGGATTCCGGTAGTGGGTCCTTTGGTTGGTGCTGTCATTGGAGGCCTCATCTATGTTCTTGTCATTGAAATCCACCACCCGGATCCTGACCCAGACTTCGAGACAGAACTATCTGAGGACAAACCAGATAAATATGAACTTAGTGTGATAATGTAGTAGTATGCTCGGTTGGGTTTACAATTGGCTGCACTAGTATTCTCATTAAAAAAAAAAAGGCATCCAGGTGTCTGTGTTTTCATAAGACTAGGATGGAATCCACCCAATTTTCTCTGCTAGCCACGTGAGGCACCTAATTGTAAAAGCATTCAAGTGAAAGTTGGCAAATGCTGACCTCTTCTCCACCGGTTTCCCCCAGAATAGCACTGTCCCCTGAAACAGCCTTATCTCCTGCTCTGTTTGTTTCACCCTTTGATGGGGATCCTTATGACTAGGCTAGCACTGATAGCTTGACCATGGACTTATGTGGATGATCTCAGCTGCACTACCTGTATGAAATAGCATTACTTGTTTTTCCACAAAGATTATGTTTTGAGTATCAACCAAAACTAAATTGAAAGACAAAACAGTGATTTCAATTAATATGTTCATGAATTAGGGTGCTGATAGTTTAACTGTGCAGTGACGTTGTGCCACTATATTTGTGTAAATACAGATATTCTTCAAACCTAGGGATATAGGAAATAGTAGAATACAGCTGGAAAGCACAGGGGAAGGACGTTGTGGCATTCAGAAACCTCAGGAGACAAGATAAATTTGGGAAACCAAATGGAATTTTTTTTTTTTTAATTTTATTTTTATTATTTGCCCAAGGGGTACAGGTCTGTGAATCATCAGGCTTACATCTTTCACAGCCCTCACCAAAGCACAAACCCTCCCCAATGTCCATAATCCATCCACCCTATCCCTACCCTCCCACCCCCCAGTAACCCTCAGTTTGTTTTATGAGATTAGAAGTCTCTTATGGTTTGTCTCCTTCCCCATCCCATCTTGTTTCATTATTTTTCCCTCCCTACCCCCCACA
>LNAC01000291.1:523824-543824 GCA_002007465.1 Ailurus styani
TGGGCGCCTGGGTGGCTCAGTGGGTTAAAGCCTCTGCTTTCGGCCCAGGTCATGATCTCAGGGTCCTGGGATCGAGGCCCGCATCGGGCTCTCTGCTTGGCAGGGAGCCTGCTTCCCCCTCTCTCTCTCTCTCTGCCTGCCTCTCTGCCTCCTTGTGATCTCTCTCCCGCTGTGAAATAAATAAATAAAATCTTTAAAAAAATAAAAAAATAAAAAAAAATAAAAAGAAACAGAACAAGACCTATAGCAAGTAACTTTTATGTAAATTAAAAATACATAAATACAATATATTCTTCAGTGATGCATACAAATACAAGAATATAGCATCTTAGAATGGCAGGAATGAGGACTGGGAACAAAGTTTCAGGATAAAGGGGGGAAATAATAAAATAAAATAGAAGTAAAGCCAAGGACATGCAAATGTTGCTAATGTGCCATGACTGAGAGGTATAAATAATTCAATTCTCTGCCCTTGAGGTCTAAGGAGAGAAAGAGGAGGAGGAGGACAAGTAGGAAGGATGGAGGGAGGGGCAAAGGGCAGAGAGAAGCTATAGCTCAAATACACTCCAAAGTGTTAAGAGATGTTATCTCTAGGAGGTGGGTTTGTGGTGGGGTTTATTTCTCCAACTCTTAAAAAAAAAACGGGAGGGGGTATTTTTTTGTTTTAAAAGGTTAAGAAACGGTAGAAGTCTTAGATGGCTCGTGAGTGACATTGAAGGGCACCTTGATGTTAGAGACATCCAAAGGATTATAACCATACCATTCCCTTAGGTTGTTAAAGTGGATTAAAAATGACTGCCCTGTGAAGAGGAACCCATCACTGTCTCTCTCCACTCCTATCAGATCTGTTCTAACATAAAATTGACATTTCAAGTACTCAGAGTCACCAGTGACCTGGATCCCGGTCAGCTGTAGTCAAATATTGTCATCCTGCTGAAAGAAAGACATCTGATAGGTTTCTATCTAGTGTTACAATAAGGCCACGTTTCAGAAGCCGCAGAAATTGGCTAAAAAAGGTTCTCCAGGATTTAACTCAAAACCAACTGGAAGAACTGAATGGGATAAGCAAGTGTCAGGAACCTTGGAAACCCTCTGAGACGACATCTTAGTACCTCACTGGGCTCTCTGTGTCACTGGGGTCCACCTATTACTACTTACAGATTCAACTCAGACCTAAGATCCAATACCACCAGTTTCAGTGGTGAGGGGGGTAATATAAGGAACCCCGGATTTGGTACTTTCTAGGTTCTCACTATGTCAGCTTTGTGCCCGGTTCTATGACTTAGTACCCAGATCCTTGCTAATGTAATTCTATTTCATCTCCCTTTCTGGTGCCCCAGTTCCCCTTGCTTCTCCAAACCCTGCTCCCTAACCCCAGATCTCATGACTTCTTAGTGTTGACTGGCTTTCTAACCCATCCTGGCAGAGCTAAATAACTTCAGTACTGGCCTAACCTACTCCTGGGTTGACAGACCTATAAAGGGATGAGAGACCTATGCAGAATATGGCAGAAGCTAGAGTGGCCCCAGTGAGAACACAGAAGGTATGAGTTGGGCACAGAGGTGGGGGGCACACTTTAATCAGTGTTTTGAGCAGGAAGGAAAAAGGGGACAGGCCCGCAGCTTCGGGCAGATGGTTCATGTTAACAGATGGCAGATAGAAGCACTATTTTTATTTTTGCTATATTCTTCAACACAGCGCTTTATATAAAACTAGGGATAGGCATATATTATTCAAATTTTCAGACGAGTGCAAAGAAAAGAGGTAAATTTTAGAAACTACAGATTGAGTAACAACTTATTGTTACAGTAAAAAAAACAGGAAAAATAATGAAACCCAACATGTATTGAGGTATTACATGACAAGCATGGCGCTCGATGTTTTCCGTACAGTCTCTCATTTTAATTATCACATCAAACCCCTAAAGAAAGTATTATTATCCTCATTTTACAGCTGAAACTGAGGCTCAGAGAAGCTGAACAACTTGGCTCAGTTCACAATTAAAAATAGCCAGGCTTTCAACACAGGTGTGTTTAACGCCAAACCTGTGCTGTTCAGATTCTACCACAAATTGTTTCTAACTGTGTAGAAAATAAAGTGGTGTTTGTTAGGAGCCTACGTGAGTTGATTAAGAGCCAATTGTGTCAGGCTAAATTGGAACCACTTTATTGGAAAGTTATGCCCACAAAGTTCAGGGAAGGCAAAGGGTCTGCGATGTCGTTGTGTGAAGAAGGAAGGAGGAAAGCAGCTCAGTGAACAACAGTCTACACACACTTGGAGCTGGTTTGATGGTGTCCTAAAAGAGTCGCCCCATCAGTAGAACAAACCTACTCCTCAGGGAGTCTTCAGTGCCCGGCTGAAGGACTCAAAATCTGCCTGGTCCCATTCAATAGTTTTATCACAATGATTTGAATAAGGTATAGATGGTATGTTTCTCAGACTGCAGAGGGCACAAGAGATCGTTATTGCTTTAGATAGTGGTGCAAATTTTTTTTCCAAAAATCTCATTGAGCTGGTATGATGAGTCACAACAGGCAAGATGAAAATTATCAAGGAAAAAGATATAAAATCATATATTTGGGTCCCTAACACCTTTTAGGAGACACTGGAGAGAAGTAACCAAACATCCATCTTGTGACAAATGCTGGAGATGTATCATTAACTACACATTCAATCTGGTGATACGGTTGTTAAATGTAAAGGAAGTCCAGGACAGTGTTAATAGTGTGAGAATAAACAGACGTTATTCCTTCCATCCTCGGCAGTGGACAACCAATTTGGGTTCTGCGAATATTTTTTTGAGCGGTTTGTTTCAGTTATTGGTGTAAAATAAACCACTCAAACTTAGTAGCTCAATAAATTTTATCCTTATCTCTCATGATCCTGTGTGTTGATTGGTCTCAGTCATGTGGTTCTCTTGATTTTGCTTGGAAACTCTCTTATGTCTGTGGTCAGTTGGCAGCTGGGGCTGAAGTACTCTAGAGGCCCTTGGGCAGGAACATTCAAGATGGCCTCGTCACTCCCAGAGCTGAGCCTCCGTTCTCCATGCGGCGTCTTACCCTCCTGGGCCTTTCCTCCCCGCAGGGCAGCTGGACGTCTTACACGTTGGCTAGCTTCCAAGAGCACAGAGACGCTAGGCGTCAGGCTTTCTTAAGGCTTAGCACCAGAACTGGCACAGTCACTTCTGCCCAGCCAATGTCGGTCAAAGGACAGCCAAAATTCAGGGTGGGAGGGCCTCCACAAGGACATAAATACCAGGAGGTGTCTGTCATTCACTGGAGGCCATCTCTAGAGCCCACTGGAGCAGGACAATGAGGTTCATAATGGATTTTATTTTTAAATTTATATGTCACGTGAAAACAAATACATTTGGGGATTTTAGAACCAACGTGACTTTTTAGAAGTTCACAAGTGTTGTTTCCAAGTTTGGGGAAGACTGTATACAGAAGATGGCTTAAACATATTGTGTATAGGTCCAGGGAACAGGATTAGGACTAGAGGTAGGTTTCAACTCAACTGCTACGTATCTGAAGTCAGGGATATGAAGAGAAGTTTCTGTCAAAGCAGGAAGTCATACAAGATAGCCTCCAAGGCCCCCTTCAACCTCAGAATCTAAGCTTCTAATTACATGCCTTCTCCTGTTAATTATTTCTTAGTATATTAGTTCTATCTCCTCAGCCAGATTTTAGAGTGGAGAAGCTGGACCAAAAAATGAATAAGAGATTTCCGGACTCGATTCTAGTGTTAGCTCTACCAGCAGTCAGGTGCTGTATGACCTTGGGTAAATCACCACACTTTGGGTAAGTCTCTGGGCCTCAACTTCTTCAACTGGAAAAGGAAGGGTTGTGATTGTAACTTCCCTCCCAGGGCAAAGTGAGGATAATAAACAGCAACTTTGAGTTGCTTTAAGAATAAAATGGAAATGAAAGTAGAGAAAGTACTTTAGATAGTGAGCGAGCTATTGTCTGTGCTTAATAGGTATTAGTTCGGGCGCCTGGGTGGCTCAGTGGGTTAAAGCCTCTGCCTTCGGCTCAGGTCATGATCCCAGGGTCCTGGGATCGAGGCCCGCATTGGGCTCTCTGCTCAGCAGGGAGCCTGCTTCCTCCTCTCTCTCTCTCTCTGCCTGCCTCTCTGCCTACTTGTAATCTCTCTCTCTGTGTCAAATGAATAAATAAAATCTTAAAAAAAAAAAAATTAAAAAAAAAAATAGGTATTAGTTCTTGTTATTTCCATCATCATCATGATGGTGATGATTCTATGATTTCCACATATACCATAAAATCTTGAATTACTTTAGACCTTCACTCCTTTTGTTCTGCTGAGTGGTGATCAGGAAGTGACTTACAATTATTACTGGTCTAAGTTTTCTCAGCAGGTAGCCAGGTGCCCACCGTGACCTTGGAAAGGGCAAACCTTTGATTAATAATTGAAATAAACCTGAAATGGTTTGGCAACCAATGTGTTCTCTTGCTCCATGTCAGCAGAGGGAGCCAAAGAAAAGGAACACATCCTTTCTCAGATTAGGTGCCAGAACTCGAGGCAGATCATGGGCTTTTAGAGAGGTATCCTTATTCACCTTCCCCAGCCTCATTTTATAGATTGTGAAACAGGCCAATGGAGGAAAAGGGACTTCCTAAGGTTACCAACTAATAAGTGGTAAGGTTCTCAGAAAAGCAAGCCTGTGTTCTCTCAGTCCTGGTTCCTGGGTCTTTGACTCGTGGTTCCTCTTAGGCTACCATATTTGTTTTCTTGCTCTTCAAGGAAATCAGCTGCAGATAATTGCAACTTCAGGATTCTCTTTTTGCCTAATTTATCTGATGGCAGCATCTTTGGGTTCGAATCCTGACTCTGCTCCTTACTAACTGTGTGACTACGGGTAAGTTACACAGCCTCTCCAGGATTCAGAATCTTGTTTTTTAAGTGGTTATAATAATTATACTTCTCTCAAAGGGTTTGGGGGGAGGAGCAAATGAAATAATGTAATATAAAATGTCTCATAAGGTATTTCACACCTTGAATGCATGAGATGCCTTAACAGATATAAGTACCTATTTTTGTCAAAATAATTTTATCTCAGTGAATTGAAAATGGATGATGTAGGTCCCAAACCCAGATCCTTGCAGGAGCTAGCCATTTAAATAAATCTATCTGGATCTATAACAACAGGGACTTCTAGGGACTGTGGCAAACCACAGAATTCATGGCCATGGAAGACAACCTTTACCGGGAAGAAAATTCAAGCCCACTGCTGTCAGATCTTCCGACACTTTGAGAGAAATTGGAAATCTGGATTTTTATGTGCAAATTTCTGATTTTCAAAAATATTGTACAGGCCAAATAAAATCCAGGCCAGCAGCTTGTTATTTTAAAGTTAATTTTAGAATGCCATCTGCAGCAGACACACAACACACTAGTATTGAGAAACTCAGCCCAATAAACGCAGGAGAAGATATTATGTCTCCCGTTTGGAGTGCCAATAATATGAATCCACAGGAATGTTTTTCCAAGGACCTTACTCAGCAAACACACTGAAACCCTGAGGATTATTTTGCAATCTCTAGAATATCCTCCAGCTTTTCTTGGTGACTTCAGATTTCCTGCCCACTCCACGGCTGTTGCCAATTGAGTTGCCAGAGTCTTCCAGCCTGACTATAAATTATACATTCCACGCTGATATATTTTTTCTTTACAAGGTAGAAAATAACATTTCACAATTTTATACATAACATTCATTTTTATTTAACAGCTACCTTCATCAGATATTCATTGAAAAGAGGCTCATTGTAAGCAATAGCTAGGTGGGGGGAAAGGGGGTTAAGTATCTAGAATTTTGTATACCAAACTTCCAATACACATGAAGACAAACAATCATTTTGTTCCGGTCAGCAACAACAAAATAAATTACAGACGCATCAGAATAGGAAAGAGAAAATGTAATGGTAAATAAAAACTGAAAAAAAGGGGAGGTGTCAACCAGCAGCCTAGTTCAATCTAAACTGATTAAAGATCCTTGAGTTGTTCCCAGTCTTCCACCTCAGCAGGCTTCAGCCCCATGCCCGATTTCCAGAGAGCACCTCCACCGCTATCTCCCTTCCTCTGAGAAAAGAAAGGCTAACCGGGAAAAGTTTCATTTTCATGGTTTCACTGACTTCCAAAATGTTCTCAGCCTGGTAGTTTTATTTACAGGTTGGTGCATTTCCAGCAACCTTTCTGGAAGTTGTGGGAAGACATTGCCCTGAGTATAACCTTTTGTTTAAAACGGAGGTTTCCAATTAGCCTGCCAAATGTGATCACGTTGACTTGGTTGTATTAGAATTTGTTTCAACACTGCAAAGAATCTGTTTAAAAACCAGCCCAGGAATATTAAGAACCGGTGCTCGGCCAGGTCAGTGGGAGTGGCACCAAGTTAATGAAACAAGGAGACAGTGGAGCCTTAGGGGCTGGGCTGGGGGCTGAGTGGGGCCGCCCAGGACAGCACGAGGGCATCCTGTGGACCAGAGGTAAGATCCACGTCTAGCGAGCAGGGGAAACCAAGGCCCTAGGGAGAGAGAGGACGTGCCCTGCCCTCCCCCACTCATTTTAATATGGAAAAGCCAGTGCAATGCTAGAAGAGATTAAAAAGAATTTTACATTAAAACATGAGTCTAATTTTCATGAGACAGAAAAGACAGTGGAAATAACACTGGGGAGCCGAGCTCTCTTGCTTGCTGACTCTGGGGCCTCAGGCAAGCTGCTTTATCCCCTTGGGTTTTAATTTTCTGATTCACAAAAGGAAAGATTTAGAAGATAAAAATCGAAGGACTCTTCCAAGTCTTATATTATACGGTCAGGCATTTTCCCCCATCATTTTATTGGGAAAAATTTCAAGTCTATAGAAAAAAAATTGAACTAACACCCATACGCTCTTCGTCTAGTTTCACCGACTGTGAATATTTTGCTGCGTTTGCTTTAATTATCTGTTTCTATCTATCTCCTACCATCTATCAATCAGCTATCCATCCGTATAACCACGATATCGTAATCACATACAAGAGAAACGACAATAATCCCACATACTCTAATATCTAAGTGGTGTTCATATTTCTAATTGGACAAAATTCTTGCACTGGATTAGGTGTTTAGCCTTTAACATTTTAAGATACTGACCAGTGCTCCTCTTTCTTTTTTTAGATTTATTTACATTCGCTTTTCAAGACGCCCAGTTATTTTGAAGAACACTTCACACATTCTGGACGTGCCCGTTCCCTTGTCATGAAATCTTACGTGTTCCTCTATCCCTATATTTTCTGTACGCTGCGAGTTAGGTCTGGGGACTTGTCAGATTCAGGCCAACACCTCTGGCAAGAATGCTTCTGGGACAATTTTGTGTTCTTCGTGTTGTTCCCCACCAGAAGCCACTTCCTGTCAGGCCGTCCTAGCATTCGTGATGTTAGGTTTGACGCCTTGGTTAAGGTGGTGACGGCCAGTTCTCCCCAAAGGAAAGGCGCATTTTCTCCTCCTTTGTCATTAGTAATCTGTGGGATAACACTTTGATGTCATGTGAACAAACTTCCCACCCGGCTGTTTTAGCACCATCAAGATCCTTATCTGAATTCATCGTTATGTTGGGTTTGGGGGGATTGCCTCATTCTACCCTCCTCCCTTCTATATTTGTTAGCTAACACTCTTCTGTAAAGATGTACTTTCCTTTTATTTTTTCTTCTCTCTCTCTCTCTTCCTCTTTCTGTCTCTCCCTCTGTCTGTCTCTCTTCCTCTCTCTCTCCCTCTCTGTGTGTCTCCTTCTGCTCCCCCCCACCCCCACTGAGTCACCCAGCGGTGCTGTTCAAAAAAGACCCCACCGAAAGCCTCCACATACCGGGGCCTTTGTAGTTCTTACAGATGAAGAGTCTTCTGGCCATCACACCCTGGTTCTTCCATGAGCCTCAGTTTCTGCATCCACAAGATGGAGAAAAGGAATGCCTGCCTCACATGGGTGTCTTGTTCAGGGAATGCTGATTAAGCGAATCACTGAACTAATTGATTCGCTGACTAGAGGCATCAGAGTTCTGGGCTGCAAGCAATAGAAACTCAATAGGACTTACTTAAAGGGAAAGGAGATCTACAAACAAGATTCCAGGAAGCTCACAGAACTGGGCAGAAGCAGAAGAGCCAGCCCAAGAGTGTGGGTTGAAACTATGATAGCCGGAAGACAACCAAGGTCTTGCAAGCAGAAGGAGTTCCTTGGGATGCGGCTGCTGGCACCCTCGCCCCCCAGATGTGCCCCATGGCTGCTGGGCCTTCATCACCATGCCACCCACTCACCCTGTGCGCCTCTCCTGTGGGAAAAATAAAAATCGAAATAGGTCCCATTCTGCCTGTCTGGGTCTCCTAGCTTCACCATATAATGCTTGAAAAATGTCTGAATGTAACCATGTGAAGGAATCACTGCAATTTTGAAATGGCCATTTCTTCCACGTCCTGAGGAATTAGTTTCAAGTTGACTCTATACCTGCAAATCTGCTTCTGCCAGGGACTTGAGCACTTCAGTCAAAAAAAAAAAAAAAAACGGAGGGACAGACATGTCGATGGACAGAAAGATAAACCAAAAGATAATCTCATTTAAAAAACAGCTGTAGGAAACTCTATCTCAGGTCCCTGACTTAAGCCAGTGAGGACATTTGGACAACGACTTCAACTCTAAGCTTTCTGGCACCCAGGACTTGGAGGAAAATGTGACGGATTATATGGTTTTCATTTTCCTTTTCACACCAGAATTTTATCTCCAGAGACAAAATGTTTTCTGGCAATAATCTCACACAGAAGATTTTCATTTGGCTTTGACATGAAAGGTGTTACATGAACTAGTAGACAGTATCACCCGTTATGGTTTCACAGACACAGAAAGGCTTTTGAAGTGGGTGAACCTGACGTGAAATCGTTTCTGAAGGCACACTGGCTCTCGGAATGACAGGGCCCAGGGGCTCCGGCCCCACATGCAGCTGCTGGGTCTGGAAGTCCACCTGCGGCGGGCCTCCCCTCGCCGTGGTCAGATGTGCAAAAGCAAGGTTGGGGCACGGGTTGTACCTCCAAGCACGGAGAAACCCATCTCCAAACATGGCCCTGAGGTGTGGCACGTTCTCCATGGGCTTAGGCCTCAGACTCCAGATAGGAGAGGGCAGACTGCCCCTTTGTTCTGGAAGGTTTGACACCCAACGCGTGCTCTTGCCCACACAGCATGGCCTCAGCAGCAGCAGGATCTGTGGATGGAAAAGCTTCTTTGCCTTCTTTCTCTCTTTCTTTTTCTGGAAGGAGCACAGCGGCTGCTCCAACTCCTGTACAGTAATAGAACCTTGGTGACCTGGGAAGCAGCCCACTGGCTACATGGAGGCTCATGAGAAATGGCATCGCTCAGGGTGGGGGCGCAGAGAGGCTGAGGGGGAAGCCCTGCGTCATCACATGACCTAGAAGAGGGTGCCAGGAGGTCCCGAGAGCCTGACAACCGCAGCGAGTTCGAATGCTTATAAAAATGACCAAAATGCTAGAAATCTCAACATCATTTCAAAAAAAGGTTCGAGACAGGTATGGAGGGATTTTTTTGTTGATTTCTTTTTCTTTCTTTCTTTTTTTTTTTTTTTAGGAAGAAATCAAGATGAAGGCAAAAATAAAATCAGGTTAGTGAGAGGAAGTGTGTCATCAGAGTGGTTTCCCAGAAATGCATGCCCCGTGATCCCATCCGTACGAGCCAGCTGTCTGTGTGTCTGTGCAGAGACGTGGGTTAGGGTGAGGTGTGGAGAAGGGGCCCGGACCCCGAGCAGGGAAAGGACTGGCAGAGGCCTGGGTGGACAGACGGCGTTCACCTTTCTTGGAAAGGACCATGTTTTCTCATACTCCGTCTTCCACAGACTGAACTCTACTTCCGCAGGTGTGGGTGTAGACCTTACCATCCCAGATGCTTTCCCTGCTGCAGTCCTGTACCCCCACCTCCACTCGACCACTCCCCCCCACACCCCCTTTCCCTCCGGGTTCCCAGAACACTTCTCACACCTTTAATTCAGTGAGGCCAGAGGCCTGCCTCTTACTGAAGGAACATCAGTCGCAACAGCAGGGGGAAGAGAAGATGAAGTGTTTATGCTCACCGCCACCCCCCGCCCCCACCATGGCGGGGAAGAGGGGCAGGGAGATACAGGATTCTCCTCTCCCTGGAATCATATTGTTCCTAAAGCTAGACCTGAGATTGTCATTATTTCACTCAGATCAGAGGACCTAGATGGAGGGTGAGATGGGAGAGGACCTCGCCTCTTCTTGTCCCCACGCCCCATGTTCCTCCAATTTCCAATTAGCTCAAGCTATTCCCTCTGTGGCAGCAAGCCCGGGTCCCATCCACACTCACCGTGGCTCCCCACCCCCCAGAACCCCACAACCAGTCTAGGCCCAGGGCCTTCTCCTCTGCTGCAGGTGGCTTTCATCTGGTGTGGGGGACAGAGAGGCTGGGGGTATGGGCAGAGAGTGTGAGGGGCTCACAGGAGGGCCTGGCGGGGATGAGGGCCAGCGCACCGAGAGGGAATCAGAATTCCTGGGGATATTCCAGGGAAACTCAGTCCTGGCAGCCAGGGGCTAGAAAGTAAAACCTGGAAACTTTGTCTTCAATTTACAAGTGATAATAATGCCCCTGAGACTAACATCTGGATAACAGAGCACGCATGCGTGTGCGTGCGCGCGCGCGCGCGCGCACACACACACACACACACACACACACACAGTTTTTGACTCCTACACCAAGCTGATGACATACATACTCATTATCTCAACCTTACACACCTGGAAACCCACCCTAGGGAAATGAAATGACTTCTCCCCAAAAAGGAGCAAAATGCATAAGTGAGGTTTGAGTCTTCTGCTCCCACAAAGTATGTTGATGATAAAACAATCCATGAACTTCAGCAATTATTTCACATGCTGAAGAATTAACAAAATAAAAAGAGAAAACATAACATAAAGGGGGAAATTTACATGTGTAAAACCAATTACAATTAAGTCCCCTGATGTGAACTAATGTCAAACTCAGTGTGATAATGGTTATGATGAACCATGCCTGATTAGATTTTAGATTTTATTTGATTTCTTAGATTTTATTTGATTGTGATAATCTAAGACCTATACACTTATGATATTTTCGCAAATTATGCACTTCACCGTATCAGCTTATAATATTCTTATAGTCCCTAAGAGATGAAGGTAATCAATTACTTTATAAGGTTTCATGGGCTTATAGTACTTCACAGGATGAGGTATATATAAATAGAAAAACATAGCCTTTGCTTCACATTGACCCTGCATTCCAAACAAGAAGGACCATCATAATTTGGCTTTTAAGATTCAGTTCCTAAAAGGAAGTCTCTTCAGCACACACAAAAAATGGAAGTTAGGGCTGGTGGTCAAGGCTGAATTTATGTACACTGCCACCAGGTGGAGGCAGAGTGCCATGGGTTGTGGAGTCTGCAAGGGTCACTGGAGAATTTGCGAAAATTGCAGATTATGTTCTGGGTTCGAGCCCTAGAGATTTAAAATCATACATGTTTCCATTTTTTATTTATTAGAAACATTTGCTGAAATAGAAAAATGCAAACAAACTATTAACAAACATTTAAAATAGCACTTCAGAGGGGTTTTACTAATGAGAAGTACATTTTCATTTTCCCCTTTCATCTCTTAAGTTTCCTTTTCTCACATGTACTTTCCAAAAAAATTATTGGCTCCTCCTTATGCTGCTTTCATACAACCCCCCCCAAATGTCTGGATTGTTTGATAAAAACTTCAAAAGCTCCATTCAGGCTACGCCCTCGTCTCCCTGTCTCTCAGATCTTGAGTGCAAGAACAAATGGGGAAGGGCATTTGGATGCTGGTGATGAGGAAGGTGATGGAGAGTGACCAGCTGTCCTGGTTTGTCCTAAACCATCCCAGGAAAGCCCCTTAGTCCCAAGAAAACCAAAAAATAGATATAACTTTCCATTTCAGACTCTCTGCTCAAAGACCTTCATTTCTTTCCATTGGGGGGGACAAAAGGCAAAATACCCCCACCCTTTGATGAACCCTGCAAATCCCAGGTATAAAAGCTCTCCTTTAGCATGAGTCTTTGCTGCTAGGACAGGGATATATGTTTTACGTTTTACACAGAGGCAGCCTACACAGAGATGTATAGATGTGTGTGGTGAAGTGGCAAGGCAGAGCACGTGGGATAACAGTGTCATTCATGTAAATAGAGCCTTTAAGAAGTCTCTGATGAGGCTGCCCGGGCAGGTGGAAGGGAAGCAGGAAGGAAATCAGCTCCAGCTGACAGAGGATGCCGACGCTGGGACAACCACTGGAGGCTCCTGGAAAGGATATATTTAGCTCAGCTCTGTTAATACCTGACCCCCTTGGATCTCCTCAGAATGGATCAGGGAGAGTTCTCGACGGTGAATTGGGAGTGAAATAACACAGACAGGTTTATAACTGGAAAGGAAGAATTCTCTTCAACGAAATGACCTAAAAAAGAATGACTCGAGGGGGATTTGATGAAAATGTTCATGTTATTTTGGGAATTGCTTTCCTGCGCAGTTTATAGTCATTATATTCATTTCCTGTATTCTTTCTTGTAATTGGTTCCATCGTAATTTTGCTTTTCTTTTGGACAAGAATTCTCTGTCCGGTTTGTGTTCTTGGGCACCCAGTACTAACAAGTCCTTCTCCATACACCTGTCACCTGCCGGCACCTTTTAATGCTGAAATCAACGGGATGTGGTCAAGTCCTTAAAAATGGAGATTTGGTGCGAATTACCTTCAAACCCTGCAAAGAATAACCCACAGGTCTGACCGTGGAGACAGTGTCACGGTAGGATGGCAGGGCCATCTCGCCCTGAGGCCCCGAGTGGGTACAGACAATGAACAGAGGCAACACAATGGCACAAACGCTATTAGAACAAAGCGTTTATTTATTAAATCTGAGGCTGGGAAACTGAAGACAGCTGAGAAATATGGTTGAGTTCCTAACTTAACGACGAATAAGCAGGCTCTAATTACAATTGCACGGGTGTGAGACTGCCATGTTATGTAAATAGCTGCGTGTCCCTTTAAGAAAAGAAATGGTGTGAAGACAAAGCTCTTTTGTACTACTGACTGAGGCCTCCCTGATCTTCAGAGGATAAAAGAAAGGCCACCTGGATAGAGTTGCCACATCAAATACAGGATGCCTAGTTCCTTTTAAAAATTAGATAAACAATGAAAATGTTTTGGTATAAGTATGGCCCAAATATTGTATAGGACATACTTACACTAAAAGTACTGTCCGTTGTTTACCTGAAGATCAAATTTAACTGGATTTTTATTTGCCGAATCTGGTAACCCTAAATCTAAATCTAGGAACAAAAAAGGAAAGACCTGTGAGATGGGAGTGCTGTAGGAAAGACATTAGGGTTTGAAGCCGACCGCCAAGAAAGAATTCTTGAGACATCTTTGGTGCAAAAAGGCGGTTTTATTAAAGCACGGGGATAGGACCCGTGGGCAGAATGAGCTGCACCGCGGTCGTGAGGAGCGGCCCATTATATACTTTCAAGTCGGGAGAGGGTTTGGGATAGTGTAAGTCTCTAAGGAATTTTGGAAGCAAGGTGTCCAGGACCTTGAGGGGGCAAGCTGTTGTTGAGAAAAGGTCACTTATTACCATCTAATAAAACCTTAGTCTTGAGACCCTTCAGATGTATATAGATGGGCCATACGCTTGGGGAATGACTGCCAACAGGTATCTTGGGGGTAGACATAAAGGAAATTTCCTAAGGAATTTTTATATGTTCAAGTAGGCTTACAGATTGGGGTGGGGGGAGGGGGGTGTCAGGCTAGGACTGCCTTTTGTCCTCAGCAAAGTATTAACATTGAGGCAGTTGAGTCCCTAGAGGAATGTCACTCTGCCAGTTTTAAGGACTTGTCAGTGCGTTGTAGGCAGTGAGGAAATGTAATAATTTTTCTTCTGCCTTTTTCCCCCCATCAGGAGAGGAGTGTTGTCACTAAGACAAAGGCACAGGAAGTTGGACAAACATCAGCTTGCCCAAGAGGAGACGCCCCATCAATGAGGGAGCCCAGGAGTGTGGAGAAGAAATATTGGATTCCACGCAGAAGCTCCCAAGAGCCCCTCCAAAAAGCTTCAAAATTTTCTGGCTCGCCTTGTTTCTGCTGAAATGGATGATCAGGCATTGAAAATTATTTTACTGGCCATGTTGGGGCCTATAAGTTGCCTTTTAAATGGTGGAAGGCCTGCCTTTCAAAAGAGGTGACAGGGTGCGTGGGTGGGTGGCTCAGTGGGTTAAGCCTCTGTCTTCGGCTCAGGTCATGATCTCAGGGTCCTGGGATCGAGCCCCGAATTAGGCTCTCTGCTCAGCAGGGAGCCTGCTTCCTCCTCTCTCTGCCTGCCTATCTGCCTACTTCTGATCTCTCTCTCTCTCTCTGTCAAATAAATAAATAAAATATTAAAAACAAAAAACAAAAAAACAAAAGAGGTGACAAAGTTCTTCTGATTAAAGACCCACTTGAAGGAAAGGAATGGGGAGTGGGAGGAAAGAATGAAAGAACAGGAGGGAATAATGGAAAGAGACTGTCGCTGATTTCTAGAAGGTGGGAAGCAGATGGGTGGAGAAGTAAGCAGGTGGAGCTTGCAGGGGGACCTAAATTCAGAACGGCCAGGCACACCAGAGGAAAGGAAGTGGGCTTTATCAACAAAGAGTGGAAACCTACAACCCCCGGCCCGCACCAGCAGCTGGCAGAGGGTCCCCGACCAGGGGATCTGTGCGAGAACTGAGAGGGAAGAGGGGTCAGTCTTAGAAACCGCAGGTCCAGCTGAGGACAGGAGCAAGTCATCTGGGCTGAAAGTAGTTGGAGTGACTGAAAGTCTGCAGACGTAGCGCTTGGGGCCCAGGCATCTTCCTCGGCGCTCCGCCGGGGACACTGAGTACAGGCCCCATCCCACCCCCAGGCAGCGGAGAAGCTTCCTCCCCAGAGAAAGGGAATGGCCTCAGAGGAAGGACCTCCATGTGGCTCCTTCCCTCTGCCCCAGTACACAAACGTAACTCACAGAACTTCCAATCAGTTTATTTTTGCTTCAGTCTCAAATAGAAACCGACAACCAAGAATCGTCAACCACTGGAGGAAATTTACTACCCTTCCCGGGAAGACCCCTCCCCTCCCTGAAAATGACCAAAATAGATAGGAGAAAAACAACAACAACGACGACAACGACAACAACTATATGAGGGGCTCATATAGTGTCCCATCTGGGTGGCTCAGTGGGTTAAGCATCTGCCTTCCGCTCAGGTCATAATCCCAGGGTCCTGGAACTGAGCCCCAGGGCTTGCTTCCTGCTCAGTGGGGAGCCTGCTTCTCCTTCTCACTCTGTCCCTCCCCTTTCTCTTCTCCTCCTCTAGCTCACGTTCCTACTCAAATAAGTAAGTAAAATTTTCTTTAAAAATAAGCTATGTGAACAGGTAATAATGTTGAAAAAAGGGGAAAAAATCTTTGAAACTTCTAATTAGATCCTTAAATATTACCTACTCTTCCTCCTGTTAAAAAGAAAAGCAGCCACCAAATGCAAGCATTTATGCCAGGCCCCGTCACCAAACTGGGGCTAGATACCAAACCTAATTACAGTTTCAGCCTCCCCCAGAAACACAGTCTCAACCGGCCAGTCAGGAATTTTCTGGTCAGCTGCAATGAGGTCATCTGTCACATGGGCCTTCCCCATCCCCCAAAGGAAGATGAGGTAATCCACCTCATGAGACCCCGTCCTTTCCCCTAAGGGAAGGTGACAAGGCCTGAAACAGTCCTTCCTTTTCTTTGGCTAATAACTTCTTGCCCCACCCTCCTTCCTGTGAAATCCTCCCATTTTGTGCAGCTCCCAGGAGCATCTCTCTGCTTGCTGGCTGGATGGGATCCTGCCCCATTTGTGAATTGCTTAAGGAAGCCAATTAGATCTTCCAATTTACTCGGGTTGAGTCTTGGCTTTTTAACATCCCCCAAAGAAGAAAATACAATTAAAGTGAAACAACTGCAGAACAAAATACTTTTGGAAATTTTAAGCATGTTTCCAAAATAAAAACTCAATACAAGGCTTAACATATAGAGAAAAGGATATCTCTCCTAAAGTAGAACAAAAAGACAAAGACGTGGATAAAATGACAGAAAATATAAAAGCTATGGGGAATCCATTCAGGAAGACCAATATTCACCTAAGAGATATTTCAGAAAACAGAGAACTGGAGGAAAAAACTATCAAAAAATGATACTGCAAAATTGACATAACTGAATCCTAAGAGCTAACATGAATTGGGTGTTTCTTATGCGTTTTTTATAACTCCTTTAACCCTTCCAGTAACCCGATGAGGTAGCTACTATTATTATCCAATCCTAAGAAAACTGAAGCACAGAGCAGTGAAGACAGTGCCCAGTGCTAGGATTCAAACCCGGAACCCAAGCTCGTGAATCCAATGTGCTCTAGTCTGGGTTTCCCATGAAAGGCATAAGTTGACTAGCTCCCTCTTCAGCCAGCAGTGCAATGGCAGGCAAGCAAGAATGAGGGAAGAGAGGGAGAGGGAGGCAGGAAAGGAAGGAGAAAAAATACTGGAGCTTGCCTAGGCTGGTCATGGGTGCATCACAAATCCAGTCAACCATCCAAACAGGAGGAAGTAGGAGACTTGAGCGCCCGCCTCCTGTTTCCAGTGGTAATCCATGCCCGTGGGATTTTCTTTCTTTCTTTCTTTCTTTCTTTCTTTCTTTCTTTCTTTCTTTCTTTCTTTCTTTTTTTAAGATTTATTTATTTATTTGACAGAGAGAGAGAGCACAAGCAGGCAGAGTGGCAGGCAGAGGCAGAGGAAGAAGCAGGCTCCCTGCTGAGCAAGGAGCCCGATATGGGACTAGATCCCAGGAGCCTGGGATCATGACCTGAGCCAATGGCAGCTGCTTAACCAACTGAGCCACCCAGGCGTCCCTGCCCGTGGGATTTTTAGCCTCCCTCCCTGGCCCTTCTCTGTTGCTCCATCAGGGCCTTCCAGAGGCCACAATGGAAGCCAGATCGCACTGCAGCAGCCGGAGCCGCACAGCAGCCAGGCAGGTGGGCGAGGGCCAGCCGTGCCCCTAGATGCTTGCACCTCTGCCGCGCTGGCTCAGGTCCTACTCAGAAGCCGGCAGCACACGTGGGTGCCCAGCGCACCCACAGGGTCTCGTGCTCCAGTGGGAACAAGGAATTCCTCGGGCAGGGTAAAACACAGGCGGCACGAGCCATGAGGAAAGTCCTGTCGAATCAGAATCATGCCTGTCGGCGACAGGAGACCTTAGGGCAGCTGCCCCTGAGGGCTTGGTGTGGACAGGACACAGAAGTCAACAGCGATGGAAACCTCCGCTTGCAGGCTTTGAAGAATGCTGGCTGGTGCCACTGATCTTCCCACACGGCCATCAGTAAATGGTAGCCAAACGAACTAGGGGAGTCCTACCACTGGATAGGGCACCCCGCCGTGTGTGCAGTCCGGAACCAAATGCTGACAATGACTACGTCAATTCAAAGCAAACCTCCGCTCCACGGCCACCCTGTGCCAGGACTATTCCAATACTACATTGATGTTATTTATGTTCATCCTCACAGCGCCATCATGAGGCTCTCCATGATTTTACAGACAAAAATGACAGCACACAGAGGATCAGTAACTTCACCAGCGCTGTAGCTGGCCCTTGGGGGAGCCGGGTTCTGAATCGGGGCCATCCGACCCTGGTGTCAGGACGCTTGACCATGGCAGTGATCAGCCAACAAATGAAACGGGCTTCCTGCCATGTGAAAATTTGGAACACCAAGAATAAAAAGATGATCCTACAAGCTTCCAGGGGAACCAAGCGCAACGGAATGAAAGTCAGAATGGTACCAATCTTCTTAGCAGCAATCCTGAAGAGCAAGGAAAAACAGCTTCAAAATTTTAAAGACCATATCTTTCCAACTTAGGATTTTACATCCAAATTGTTGGTCAATATGAAAAGAGGATTGGATTCAGCAAAATGAACATTCTTTCTTAGAAAGTGACTGGAGGATGTGCACCAGCAAGACCAAGAAGTAAGGCGAGAAAGAAAGAGAAAGACATGGCATCCCAGAATCAGTAAATCCAACCTAGAAAAGCCATTAAGAGAAGATGCCAGGTTGGGTCCCCTGGGGGGCTCATTCCATTGAGCATCTGCCTTTGGCTCAGGTCAAGATCCCAGGACCCAGGGATCAAGTCCCACATCTGGTTCCTTGCTCAGTGGGGAGTCTGCTTCTCCCTCTGCCTGCGCTGCCCCTGCTTGTTCTCTCTCTTTCAAATATATAAAATCTTTAAAAAAATTTTTTAAGAATTGCAATATTTGGATTGTCTTTAAATTTGGGAAGGTAACTGCCAGAGAAAGCTGATAAGATTTCAAAGTAGTTCCCCTTAGCAAAAAGACTGGCAGCTGGGGTAGGGTTGGGAAGGGAACTGTTTTGTATTACAAGCATTTTAGCACTACCTGATTTCTTAATTACGTACATAATTACTTAATTAAAAAAAACCCATAAAACTTATTTTTAAAAGAGACAGGCCCATGAGAGGAATCCATGCAATTAAGAACAGAGCTCAGGGGGCACCTGAGTGGCTCAATGGGTTAAGTGTCTGCCTTTGGCTCGGGTCATGATTTCTGGGACCTGGGCTCGAGTCCCCTATCGGAATCCCTGCTCAGCAGGGAGTCTGCTTCTCTCCCTCCAAAAAAAAAAAAAAAAAATACAGCTCAGGATTCCCCCAGGTTCTTTCCACAATTTTGCTCCATGGAACTTGACCAGCTCTTGGTGAATCCCCATCCTTGACTCCTCACCTCTATCTCTGGTGTGTGCACCATCTTTAGTTCTTTACTGACATTAGTAACAGGTTTTTCTGGCGAAAAGAAATCCAAAGGGGATTTTTGTTTCTACCAAAAAGAGGGGAAAGTAAAAACAGCTTCCAGCATTTGTTTTTGCAGTGAGCCATTCCAGAAGGCAGGGTGCCCTGTGGAGTAGCAAGAGTGGCGCCACCAAGCGCCTTCTTCAGGAACTACACTCAGTGTGTCAGCGGCAAGCTGTGGCAGCTTTGAACCCTGTGTGTGAGCATCTGTGCTTTACCTCAATTTATTTTGTGCTTCTCTTAGCAAAAGGTGTCCTAACGTATCAGAAAAGCCCAAAAGAGGTTAATTTTAAGGCCTGGGAATGCTCATTTTCCCACATAAATTAGTAGTAATTGTGGGGGTTTTGTTTGTTTGTTTGTTTGTTTGCTTTTCACCATTTCTGCGTATGAAAGATTTCACAGGAAGTCTCTCTACTTTCAGAAAGTAGGAGAAACCTATACGGAAATACAACCTGTTGTAATTTTGTGACTCTGGCCAAATTACCTCACTTCTCAGGTTCCTTGTCTGTAAAGTGAGGGATTGAGTCTAGATGATCTTAAACCTCCTTCCACCTCCACAATACTATGGTTTGTATCCCGATCATAAGGCTGAGTTGTCAGAGGTATATAAAAATAATTACAAAGGAAGTGATGTCATCTATTCTATGATTAAGGAAAATAATTCACTGAAAAGTCATACTGGATTCCGTTCACTTTAAAAAGAAATGTGACTGAGCCTGGGCAGCTCAGTCAGTTAAGTGTCTCCCTTTGGCTCGGGTCATGATTCCAGGATCCTGGGATCAAGCCTCGTGTTGGGGGGGGGGGTCCCTGCTCAGTGGGGAGTCTGCTTCTCCCTCTTCCTCTGCCCTCCCCTCCCCCCCACTTGTGCGCTCTCTCTTTTTCTCAAATAAATAAATAATAAATCTTGAAAGAAAGAAAGAAAAAGAGAGAGAAAGAAAGAGGGAAAGAAAGAAAACAAGAAAGAAAGAAAGACAGAAAAAGAAACGTTAAACTCTACACCTGAAACTCAAAGAACCAATGATCCAGATCTGAATCAAGCTAAAAGTGAGCTTGAATGAAGAGCAGAGGGTCCCA
>LNAC01000291.1:545281-667477 GCA_002007465.1 Ailurus styani
AAAAAAAAAAAAAAAAGAAATTGGCATAGTGGGGCTAGGGGACATGGCGCGGTCTCACAGCTAGTGAGCCCGTGTTCTGAAGTATGGTACTGCTGGTTGGTCCATCAACAACCGTGGGAGAGCTGACCCCCATCCCTGGCTGGAATTAGACATGATCATCCGAGGGGGAGCCTAGAAACATTCATGAGGAAGCAGTTCATATAATAAGGGGATTTGCTGAAAAATAAAGACTAGTTGGGGGCACCTGGGTGGCTCAGTCAGTTAAGCATCTGCCTTTGGCTCAGGTCATGATCTCGGGGTCCCTGGACCAAGCCCCACTTTGAGCCCCCGGCTCAACAAGGAGTCTGCTTCTCCCTCTCCCTCTGCCTCTGCCCACCCCCCACTCATGCTCTCTCTCAAATAAATAAATAAATAATAATAAATAATAGAGATTACTCGATATTAGATATGAATTTCAAAATATTTAAACACCAGTCGAACATGAGCACTGATTGATGCCGTAACCAGGTGCCGGCTCCACGACCAGCTGGTCATCGCTGGGACGCCAGCAGCAGAGCTGCTTATCTGAGAATTAACATCTCGCACCTCTCTGACCTGGGAAAGAGGTCCCGGCACTGCGTAACAGCACAGCTTTTATACTCTAGGCCCAGGGCAGAGGATGTACCTCTCTGGCTTTCAGTGGAGCTTCAGAGGGTTCAGTGGGTGACCTGGGCCTCAAGGTGAGGAATTGCTGCCAGGCACCTGTCAGAGAGACCCAGCGAAAAGGAGCCCGTTTGGAATGGTATTGCACTCTTGCCTACAGATTTTCCAAATTGAATAATAAGAGGAGCAGAATTAAGTTTCCTTCATGTCAGCAGCCCTAGAGGCCCTTGAGCTCATCAGAGAGGCCATGACCGTCCCCCTGAAGCTGGTTTAGGTGTGGGTCTGATATGTGGGCTTGGGGAGGGGGCGGAAGGGAGTGGAGTCAGAGGAGGTCTCCACAAGCCCAAAAGTGTGTGTGAAATCTCCTATTTCATCTTCTAAAATCATGCTCATTTTTATTTTGAACCCATAACGAATTCGTCCTTGACTTAAGACAGAAACTCCCTCCTGAAATATTCAGTCAATCTGACACGCCACAGAGAGGCCCCATGATTATCTGAAAGCTTCCCGAAGCCCCGCTCAGATCCGGGTCTGACGCCCCGTGCACTTGTCCCTCAGAGAAGCAGGGCTGCCAGAGAGAGCCCCGCCAGGGGAAGGGCTGGGCCCCACACACACCGGAGCCCGGTCAGCTGCCGGTGCTGCCGACAAGCCAGTGAAGACGTGAACGAATGAATGAGCCAATGAACAGACAGGGGGCGACTCCTCGTGCAATACCACTTTCAAGGCGGCCTGTCCAAGTCCGTGACGACCTGGACGTGAGCAGTTTTCACTGATGCCCGAGGCACAAGCCAAACACGTGCCCTTGAGACAGGCTTTCAGAACAGACCCCAGAGATACCAAAGGACACTGCTAGGGGGAATAATTAATCACCTGGGAAAAGGGAACCTGAACCCGAGAGACCGAGCAGCTGACAAGAGGGGAATGCTATGTGGAAACCGATTAGACATGGGTGTTAAACATCCCCACCGTCTGCGACAGGAGAATAAATCATGTCGCCAACAGCGATTTGCAGGTGAGGGAAGGTTAAGGAGAATGGAGCCTGAGAGCCAGGACACACAGAAAGGTCTCTAAGGCAGAAGGGGGCCTCCTAGCACCTGGGCCAGGACCCTCCCAATCCAGAGACGGGGACACACCAGGTCATCTGAAGGCAGCCGTGGTGACCCGGCTCAACACTGAATGACAGGAGGGCTTCCAGAGGGCAAGAACAGAGAGGTCTCATCTCTTGGAACACTGGAGGGTTGCCCGGCAGAGTGGTATGGCCGAATGGCAAGTGTGGCCATTGAAATTCATTTATATGACAGCTAAATAATTGCATGCCATATTTTACTCCGGTATGGAATAATATTTGCATTTTTGTAGGCTTCAAACAAGAAGGATGTACCATTTGTGCCTTCTGTGTACTTTCAAAGTTAAATAAGAAACAGTCTATAAAATTAGGAAAGGGATTTATAATCTGTCTTGATCCCTGGGCTAAAGTTTGAGGTCTATGGATATCGGAGTCCAGAATGCTGGGTTGCATCCAGAACAGGCACATCCATCCACAGAGACAGAACACAGATGCGTGGCTGCATTGGGCTGGGAGAAGGTGGTGGGAGAAATGGGGAGTGACTGCTGGGACAGAGTTTCTTTACAGGGTGATGGGAACTTTCTAAAATGTATTGTGCTGATGGTTGCACAACTCTACAAACCTACTAAAAATGGTTGGATTGTGCACATGAAGTGGGTGAGTTGTGCCAAAATTATATCTGAAAAAAAGCTTTTTAAGGAAAAAGAAAACCCCATGTCAGTGTCCTAATTATGCCACTTGCTAGTTGTATGCCCTTGAGAAAGTCACTTACCCTTTCCTCGGTTCCCTCATCTATACAATGGGCTGATAGGCTAACACCAGCTACTTCACAAAGGTGATGAGAATTATCACTCAGGTCACGTCCATGAGCAGGCCAAGCCCCAGGTCCTGCCCATGCTAGAAATGCAGTACAGGTCAGCCAGCTGTCCATTTGTCCCAACATAATAAATGAATTTATCTGAAAAGTGAAGTTTGAGGTTGGATTGATGGTTCCCACTGGAGGGCCCTCAGACCTCCAGGGGGCCCAGAAAAGAGTCATTGAGTTTTCTCTGGCTATTTCCTGCCAGAAAGCCTACCTCCAGTTGCATTTACTGGAGATCTGGCTGCCCCAAACTGCAAAAACATCAAAATTCTTTGCTTTGGGCTGGAATCAGATGAACTCAGCATGGTTATTCACCAAGCACAAGTTCAGTCGGCAATTACATAAGCGTTTACCTCATTTTTTTATTATTACTTGGTAAATACTGTCCATCTGAGAACTGAAACCCCTTCAAAACACAGGGCCCATGGAGTAAACTGATGGAGGGAATTTTGGTGGCGAAGGTATCGTGAACCACTGAGCTGATGCCTCTAAAGGCCGTCAGCTCTGTCGTTCGGGTTGAGTTTTAGAGGATAGGTGCTTGTCGGAGACAGGGAAGGATGGCATCTCAGGCCACTCCATTGTGCCGGGATGGCAGTGCAAGTGACAGCTTGGAGCTTGACAGATCTGGAATGGATGGGGAGGAGAAGAAAGTTCTCAAACTCGTTCTGCTCCTTCTCAGCTGCTAAGACCTAGTTGTGGCCGCAGGAGCCAGGGCATCTGCAAAGCTCCTCTAACATCATCCAGCTCACATTCCTATCACTAAGCTCATCTTTATCCAGTGACACAGCTGGGGTCAAAGCCGTGGTCCCAGTCACTCTCGTCCCAGGACGAATGGAAGCTCGATGTGGCCATTTCCCTTTCTAGATTGACGCGTCTGGAGCTCTCGGAGTCCCAGGCAGCATCGGCCGGCCTCAGCAGCAGAGTCAAGGGCTAGAAGGAAGAGCCACCTGGGGACTCTGGTTCCAGGGAGATCTGATCCTGTTCAGGGTGTTCAGTGTTTGTTCTTTGTCTGCGATCCATACAGCACGTTGGAGGCTGGCCCTTCCCAGACTTGGGAGCTCCCCTTTATCTCAGCGTCAGTGGGCAGAGAAAGGCTTCTGCCTGCAGAAGTTCAAAGGAAGAAAAGGGCTGACAGCTGTCTTCGGAGAGACTTCCCAGTGTGGCAGTTACTCACTTAGTGACCCGACTATGGCTACGGTCTGACCTTTGGTCTTGAGTAGACACAGCAACAGAGCACGGTCACCGGGCCATAAAGCCGTTCTCTTCCTGAAGGTAGCTCTGGGAGGCAAGCCCCCTGGCTCTGGAAAGGTGTTGGGTGGTCCTGGATCAGGACAGAGAGGAGGTAGGCAGGTGAAAGGTGGCGATTGTTAAGGCTGCCTGGACCAGCCATCTCCACTTCAGGGTCTGACTTACCGTTAGGTTGGGAAACCTTGAAACATGAGGGCTGTGCCCCCTGGGCGCCGTGGCCAACCAAGACAGAGCTCCGACGGATACTGCCCACCTTTGTGATGGAGCCTCTCCTTTTTCCTAGTTTCCATGGTGACTATGCCCTTGTGATTGATAGGCACCGTCTATCTTTAAATGTATGAAAATAATAAATCCAATTAATCAAATCTCAGAGTTTTGGAAGCCACGCCATCTCTCTCAAATTTTGACCAAAAGTGCTGGGATCTAGTTGGACCCCCAAAAGATAATTTATCTTCCCATTCTTCGAGGGAGTCTCACTGAGCATGAATAATAGCAGACTAAGGTTTACTGAGTACCTATGTAGTGCCAGGCATAAGGCTAAGAACTTGGCTTGCACTAACTCATCTAATCCTCATATAAACCTCATGAGGAGAGTTCTGCTATTATCACCATTTACAAATGCTGAGCCTGAGGCACAGAGAAGTTGAGTAATTAGCCTAAAAGCATGCAGCTCCTAAGTGGGGAAGACCGTGTTTGAACCCAGGCAGTCCAGCTCCAAAGTCAATACCCTAACCCAGTGTGTCACACTACTAAGGACAGTCACCACTTGAAAGGTCTCCAAGGGAAAGAAAATTAACTAGATGCCAAGCCAGAGTTTGCTGGAGTTTTGAGACCCCTGTTGGGTGTTTAATCTAGTCCTTATGCATAAGTAGAAATAGCAATGACCAGCCTGGAAAGGTGGGGTAGCTAAGCCCCTTGGCCTTGGAGTGCCCTCCCCTCCTGTCTTGTTGGGATTCCCTGCCCTTGCAGTCACTCCTTTGACCCGTTGTATATTATTCATGCAGTAGACTTGTATCGAGCACTTTATATGCAATCGATACCAGAGATGCCAAAAAAAGACACACAGCGGCTGCCCCCCGCCCCCGCCCGGACCTCACAAATACGGTAAGAGATTGCCATTGGCTTCCACCTAAATTATCTAGTTAATCCTCAGAATCACTCCATGAAGTAAAGGAGGTGGGGGTTGATATACCCATTTGTAGCTGGGAATACTAAGGGACTGAGGAATCTATCGCTCTGCCTCGATGTGTCTGGTCACCACATTGGCTTGAATCCCAAGTGAAGCTCTATTTCAAGTGTTCTGTCTTCTTGCCTCCATATATCTAAAGCACACTTACATGGCCAATCTGGTAGTGGGCTTTCACTAGTTATCAATGAAATGAGAAATAAAGATGATGGAGCATTTTTCCATTAAACTAAATGTCTTCTATTTGAAGAACTATACCCTATCCTGAAATTATCTTGGTCCTATCTTTTGGTATTAAAATGCCCTTTTATAAATATTAGTGGTTTTTTTCTCTCTTTACACACTTTTCTGGCAAAATAAAACATGGGCGAGTCTGTTATTTTCCAAACCCATTTGCTGGTCTTTGAACCATTGCCCTAAAATGCACATGACCCCAGAAATACAGGAAGCACAGCCACCTGCCAGGCCCATAGATGAGCCTCTCACCACACGAAGTTCCTAAGGTGCCTGAGAGCATGACCTTGACTGGGAGGGCAGGAACGCTGTGAGGAGACTCAGATCAAGAACAACAAAGAGCCTGGATATGTTGCCATCCCTTTACTCCGATTTACACAAGACGCATGACTTTCCATAGCCGGGGCAACTAGCCAAAAATGATAAGGCTGATTCATTCCACAAGTGCATTATTCACATGTCACCAAATATTGACTCTTACCTACCCCCTCCCCCGCAGCCATCTGCCTGGGTGTGTCGGATCAAAATAAATCAGCAAACAAAAAGTGGCAGGCAGACGACACCCCGGGGATGCCACGGCCAATTGCATAATTCCCAGTGCTAAGCTGAGTTCAGAGTGGCTGCCCCACTTCTCCATCCTTCTTTTTCCCCGGTGGCCAGGAGCACACGTGTACACACACACACACACACACACACACACACACACACACGTGTGTGTGTTCACACATGGGTTTTAGATGGCAGCAGGATGGGTATGTGTGGAGCAAAATGGTGGGGTAAGCTCAGCTGGAGTGAAAAAGACTGAAGAGGTCCTAGGAAGTCATGCTACCAGTAGACCATTTACTGATACATTTGTGCACCAGGCACATGAACGCCATGATGATGTTTAGCCTTCACCCGAGCTCTGAGATAGAGGAACCATCGTTAATCCCATTTTAGAGACAAAGAACTCCAACCCACTCAAAGCCAGGCATCCAGCATTTCATGGTCTGACCTCCACGTTACTGCTTTTGCTCCCAACCTCAGCCAACCCCCCTTCACTGCCACCCGATGTGTTTCCCAGGCTCTCCGGGCCTCCACGTCTGCATCTTGAGAATGGGACAGTTATGGTACCCAGTTCCCACAGTTGTTGGGAGGAATCAAAGAGCTAACACGTGTCACGTACTTACCATAGGCTCGGCACACAGAAGGTGCTCAATAGGCGTGGCTACTCTTACGGACATGGTTGTTATTTTTATTAGGCAATATCGCCTTCCCAGGCTGCATGAAGGGAGTGTGGAGGACACAGACTTCACAACAAGCAGAGGAGACATTTGGGCCCAAGTGCCCAAAGAGCGACGTTCCTACCCCAGCAGAGCGTAAGGCATTTCCTCTGTACCTGCTCACCCCGGGTTGAACATTCCTACACCCTGTGGACTTCTTCAGCAGCTCCTTCTCCTTCTCCAAGCCCTTCTGTCTCTTTTCTTCTGACAGCTCTCCAGAGAGGCGACTCACCCCATCATCCACAGCCCTCTCTCCCGGAGTCAGAAATCGCTAGACTGCCAGGTAAGCGTAGTTAAAATCAATCTCGCATCAGGGGCCCTCTGGCGGGGTGTGTGTGTGTGTGTGTGTGTGTGTGTGTGTGTGAGTGTGTGTGTGTGTGTACCACACCCACAGAAACTCCCCACAAAGCACGGAGGAAGGTCAGCTCATTGCTCCAGCAGGCTCATTTTTAAAAGCAATTTCTAGCATTTTTCCCCTCCACTGCCTTCCACTGAACGACAGGCAAACACAACAATTAATCGACTGAAACCTCCCTCACAGCTGCTACCCGTCTTCACACGACACAAGTGATGCATACCAGCCTCTTTAAATTTTGGCTTAAATTTTGTAACATGGAAAATACAACCAATGACCCCCGTGAATGAGAGGTATTTCCTTGAGTTTTCTTTTCCAGCATCTGAAACTGATGACGAAAGTCCCAGTCACCAGCTTGAGGGTGTCACAGAGATTCTTCTTTCCCACACGACCTTTTGCCACCACTGGCTGCGTTTTCAAAAGTAGCCCGAGGCCAGAGAACAGCTGTTTGCTGGTTCCCTCAAGAGCAAGCTGCAAACGCATCGAGCATCGGCTTGTGCTTTTTTGCTTCTTTGAGGGATGGGCTTCAACGCGCCAAGTGGAAGGGAGGAATCCTAGAACGGATAATAGGATATTAAGACTGGAAGCATCTACTAGTCACCAAGATACTCCAGATGTGAGAAAAAGCAAAGTATAGAGTTAAAAAAAAAAAGAAGAGAGCACCAGCATCATGGTCCCTCCTTGTGCTGGACTGTTCTAGCGTCACCTGGTTTCCCAGAATCACCTTTACAGACTGTTCCAGATTTGAGTTTATGGAATGAAATGGGTGTGGGATTCGGGAGATGGAATCGAAGCAGCAGCCCTTCCCTCTGGTGGTTGCTGTGGATTAAAGGAGGTGAGAAGAAGGCACAGGTGCCGGTGGATTCCAGTTTGGGCCCCAGGGTCCCCGCAGACACTTTGCCGTGGACCCCGAGGGAGCAGCCGTGATAAGTAGACAACCTTGCACAGACCGGTACCCTCCCCCTCGCAGCCCTACTCCAGCAGCTGGAAGACCAGCTTGTCCCTGTGAGCTCTGAGTAGTCACCGGTACCAGCGCTGCTTCGTGACCTTTCTCCAACCTTCCTCTTCTTTTCGAACCTTTACTCCCCTAGCACCTTCCACAAGTGTATGGTCTCCTTGCTGGAACATATCCCTTATTCCATAACGCTTACAAGGATTCCTCCTCCCTGATTGGACCTCGACTGAGGCACTCCAAGACCTCTGCTCCAGATCAAGAATAAGGAGTGGTCACGTGTGAAGGAGAGAATTGTCAAGAAATTTCCATGAGTGGGCACCTGGCTGGCTCAGTCCACAGACTACGAGACTCTTGATCTCAGGGTCGTGAGTTCAAGCCCTAGGTTGAGTGTGGAGCCTAACAAATAAAATATAAAATAAAATAAAGCAAAATAAAATAAAATATAAAATAAATTAAAATATACTAAAATAAAATAAAGTTAAATTAAATTAATCAAATAAAAGAGAAAAGATAGAAATTTCCTTGAGACATGCAACTGTGCCATGCGTCCCCACCTACCCCTGTACCTCAAATCTGGCTATGGCCACCATGGGGCCCCTCGGAGAGTTTAGGTAGGTGCGCCCTGCAGCTAAATACGGAGGGCTGCCATCTAACTCATGCCTCAGAGAAAAGGAACCAAGCAGAGAGCCAAGATGGCTGCCCTGGGTTCCTCTCGCTTGCAAATTTTGGGGTAGGTAAAGGGGATAGTGGGACTGCCCTGGGTCCTGACTGATAGGCCTAGTGAGAGGGCTCGAGCAAGCTCAACAGCAAGAAGCAGGAAGTGGACCCAGGAAGCCTGCGGAGGAAGCGTCACCAGCAACGACGGGAATGGAGACGCACCCACCAGACCGAGGGATCTGCGGGAGAGCTTGGTGATGGGGATCGTGGAGGCATTCTGGAACCACCTCGCCGGAAAAGTCGTGTTTGATACCTACTGATCCAGTGTCTGGCCCGGGTCAGCACCTCCTTTACCATTCCTTCCTCCCTCCTCTCTGACCCTGGAGGCGTCATAAATTGCCTAGCAGGCTGACATGGGAAGGGGCCAGAGAAAGGGCAAAGATTTGTCATAAAATTAAGCTCAGAGTTTGGGTTAATCTCTTGGCATGGGCATAATTGAACGGAGATCCTGTCTTGTGACCTACAGTGACCATGTAAGTGAGAGCGAGCAGGAAGTTTTCTGGAGTTTTTACCTAGGAGAGGGAGCGTGTTTCCGTGTCCTTTATGTTAAGGTGGGAAAGAAAAAGGAAGTTGCGGTTGCTCTGTGCCTGCCGGTTACAAACGTCGATGCGGCCACTGGGCCCTGGGGCCCTCGCTCGTGCTTGTGCAGCCCTGGGTTCCTCTCGTGAAGCCTCAGGACATGACAGGGCACAGCGAACCCTGAAAGCGTGGGACAGGGAGGACTGTCCCCTCTTCAAACAGAACTTTCACTACTTTTTATATAGGAATTCAAAGTAAGTTTTCATTTGAAGGCGAGATAGAAGTCCGCCACTTTAAAAAGATCTTGAAACCTGCTTTCTGTATAACCCCACGTGACCAATCCAGAAACAAGCGCCATAGACGGGGAGCAACCCACCCATGTGGGAGCAGGACGGGAACCAGCGTTCTGGTTCGTGACCGTGAACCTTCTCCCCGCCACCCACGCCTCCAACCCCAATGTTCATATCCGTATCTGCTAGGTGCTTTTAGATTTCTCAACTCAGAAATAAATGTAAGGGTAAGAAAAGTGAAGCAAAAGAGGAAAAACTAGATCTACAAGTACAGGGCCGGGGAGCGGGAGGAAGGCTTTGGTAGAGAAACAGGGACGGAGCTGCTTGGGTGAAGCTCAGGCCTGGGTCTCTCGTGACCCCAGGCTGTGCCTTGTCAGCTGGGAACTTGTGAGGAAGCATCTTCCCAGTCCCAGGCCATCCCAGTGCACAAGCACAGATCTGTATTTTCACAAGCGTCCCAGATGATTTAACGGCCAGGGAAGGTTCGGCTTCACGGAGTGGCGACACGGATCAATGCCACTGTGTGCGCAATGGCCCCAAAATTCAGGACACTGGTCCCAGCTACTTCCTCCCCACTGGGACACACTCCAGAGGAGTACGACAGGGCTGCCTGCGGCTGGGGGGTGACTTGGGCTTGGGGGCGCTAGAAAGGGCGACCTCTGGTGCCGCTAAGGAGCAGCCTCTAAGGAAGCCCAGGGGTAATCCATGCAGAGACCCATCTAGAAGCTAGCTCAGCAGAGGTGCGGCATCTGGCCGCATGAGGGACAGCACTTGAAATGAAGCCAGAGGCAAGACCGGGCCAGGGAGACCCTGGGACAGGGACGTAAAGTCTGGGAGAGAGGACGGATCAAGGTTCTAAGCGGCAGGGGCTCTCCAAGGCACTGAGGCCTCCAAGTATGAGGGGGAGCCGTACTAAAATAGGCGACATCAGGGTAACTTTGGTCACAAACCCTGGTGGAAATATTCTGTGGTTTTCATAACCAGTCTGAGTCCCAGAGCACCTGAAAATATGTTACTGTTGCTGCTTGGACAATAGTTCTCAACCAGGGGTAGTTTTGGCCCCCTGGGGAACATCTGACAACATCTGAAGATCGTCTGCCACACGAGTGGGTGGGGGCCAGGGAAGCTGCTGGGTATCCTGTACCCCCCGGGACACCCCCCACCACAAAGATCCACCTAGATCCGAAGATCAGCAGCGCCAGGGTGGAGAAACCCTAGGGGCCGCTGACCTTCTTTGGGGAATACCCATGACAGAAAGCGCTGGCTTCCCTGCTCCCACAAACTGGCCTGCAGGGGCCCGCCCCCCACTCTGGAAGGCTGCTAGGCCCGGAACCCCACACCAGTGTGCAAGCAGATACTGGCCGCTCCGTACCACAGCAAGGTTTATTAAAAGAGAAGATAAATAAGCAACACATGTTTTACCAGGCAGTGGTAGGCATTGAAGTCTGCTGACTTCACACCCCTGCGTCCCCGCCGCACCCCTGCCCTGCTGCTCTCACTGCCCACGTTAACAGTCCTGCAGTGTCTCAGGCGTGGAACTGCGCCTGGACGA
The DNA here is from genome assembly GCA_002007465.1 of Ailurus styani. NCBI lineage: Eukaryota > Metazoa > Chordata > Mammalia > Carnivora > Ailuridae > Ailurus > Ailurus styani. The sequence continues at coordinate 556,170 of LNAC01000291.1, forward strand.
CCTTCACCACTCACACCAGCCACCGCGACTCCGTTCCGTTCCGTTGGTTTCCAGGGAGCAAACCTGATGTCTCTTGCAAACCCAGTCAAGGCAGAGGTAGGGGTGGGGGTGGGGGGTCCTTGCTTCTCCTCTCAGAGGAGCCGATTCACTTTCTTTCGGAGCGACTCAGTGTGCAGGTAGGGTGACTGCACCCCCCCATTCTGATCCTGGCATGCCCCGTACCTCTCAGTAAGCGTGGGCATCTGTGTCCCCAGGGTACAGCTCCAGCTTGTGCAGACTAATCACCCCACTTTCACCCAACTCATCTCATTTATCCAGTTCACTGAGGCTCTCAAAATCATCTCCCCCTAAAATGTCAGGGGACACAGGTCCTCTGCCTCTGCCCAAGTGTACGGCCAAGGGCTTTGAAGGGCGTGGCAGGAGCAGAAGGGCGGAAGCTCAGAATCCTCGCTCTCTCTGAGCAGAGCCCTGCCGGCTTTCTTTCCTCGCTGGAAACAACCCTATTTGTTATTTTGAGCCATGACTGGGATGACACTTATGACATATAGCAAAGCGGGAATTATCTTTAGGAGCAGAAAGACGAAGACATACTGGGAGTCTGATAAGATAAAAGCGGCCGCAGATAAAAGCATTTATAAAGGGAGATGATGGCTATCTGCCAAACAGGAGCAAGGAAACTCACCCAGCACACACAAAGAAATGAAAAGAAGTCAAGCCAAATTCTGTGACGGGCTGCAAGCTAGCTAGCATCCTCTCTTGCAAGACGACTCAGCGACAGGACAGAAAATGGAAGGGGATCGTGGGTGTTGGGGCTTGGGGACACTGTGTGACCTTGGCCAGAAGTGTCCTGTGTATAGAAAGGAAGGGAAGCCAACCTGTTTACCCCTTGGCGTCCCAGGGGTGTTTACACGAGTGGATGCGGGTTACGATGCCATGGCTGCTGGGGAAGCATCAGATATGTAAGGCTTACCTTCTCCCACTGTCACATACTCAAGTTGCTGGGGAGAGCTGCTAAAAAGATAAATTCTGGGCCCTAACTCCAGAGATGCCGAATCAGTAGGTTTGAGCTGGGACCCAGGAATCTGATTTTGGACAAGTACTGCAGCATGATTCTGAAATAGAAAGCGTCTAACAACCCAGGGAGGTAAATACCATTATGATCCTCATTTTACACGTGAGAAAACTGAGGCACAGCTAGTTTGTGGTAGAACCAGCTCCCAAGAGATCTCAGACTCGAGAAATGAGAAAAGAGGTTGTCAAAATCTGGGCCAGGACCCCTCTCGCGCCCCCTCCTCTGAAGCAGCCAACAGAGCCGCAGCCTGTTCCCAAAAGTGTCTAGCCATCTCAGACGTGCTGTTTCTCTGAATTCTTGGAGCTTCAAGCAGGCAAATATGCCTGAGACAGGCAGAAACAGACACTCATGAATGATAGAGACAGAGGAAGAGGAAAGGAGGGAAGAGCAACCTTAAAAATTATAACTTACATCAAATTTGTGCTTCTCTGCAGATTCTCTGGGATAAAATATGTTCTAAAATGTGTCAATGCCAAGGTGATTAAAATGCCATTCTGTCCCATCAATGTACAGAGAGGAGAGGGAATGGCAGCCAGGATGCCAAGGTTTTGGAAAATAACAGAAAGTGAGCCAGTTAGGCTTACAAAACCCAGAATCATTGCATGTTAGAGTCGCACGTACGTCTGGGGGTGATCTTGATTAGCCCCTTTATTTTACAGATGAGCAAAGCTGAGCTGCAGGGAGGGCAGGTGCCCAGGTTAGCAGAGCCGGATTCAGAGCCGGAGTTCTGACCCCCCACCTCTCACCCAGAGTCTGGTGTTCATTTTCCTCCACACCCTGCTGTGGAAGGAAAGGTAGTCCTTATGTGGCACTCCTTCCAAACTCCTTCTTTAACGATCCACGGCCTGGGTTGGAAAGGCAGCTGAGGAAGGACAGAAGAGAGGTGAGAAAAGGCAGCCAGCCACGGACTCCGTAAATAAGAGAGCGTCTCAGACATCATCACCCTGTAGAGCAGTCCCCGTTTCCCAGCTCACTCAGAGCTCAGAGTCCTCAGAGAGGACTAGCAGCCGAATGGAAGAGACCCCAAGGAAGCCTCCCCAGGATGGATTGGGGGTCATGGGCATGTCAGCTCGCCTCTCACCGCCTTCCTGGCCTGGGGACCCAGGGACGCAACTTGCAAAATCAGCATCTTTGAGACAGAGGCAGGATTCGGGTGAGATTTCCCTTCCAGCTCAAAACCCTCACAGGAGCCCTTGGCCAAGCACACCAGATCCGCCGTGGTCGGCCTGTACCCAGCCCATCCTATCTGATTTTCTACCACGGCCCTCATGTCAGCACATATCCTATACCTTGGACTGTGCTATCCAACGGATACCCTGGGAAGAGTGCCAGTCAACCCGAGAGGCCAGCCCAGGGGCAATCCTTGGCAGTGGAGGAGGAATAATTTCCAGGCTCTAGGGAACAATCCTGAAACTGAGGGGGAAGGCGTATAGGACACAGGCCTGAGCAAAGAGTACCCCAAGACGTTCCCCCCACCCGCGACAGTATGCTCCCTCCACACGTGACACCACCATGGCAGTGACATCAGCAATAGAGAAGGCATGGCCTAGTCCCCAGCTCTGAGCTCCCCCTCCTCCCGTGACCAGTGCAGTCAAGGCCAGAGCTAGAGCAGCCATTGCCCTGAGTTGTGGCCCTAGAGGACAAGATGGAAGGATCCGAATTTTCGGTTTTCTTTCTGCAAAGAGATTGTAACCAAGATTATTATCATAGAATGAGTAAGCCCTGAGGCTTATCGCCAGAACCGGGGATCCTGGGAGCAAAAACAGACATAATCTCAATAGCAGAAGATAAAAGAACTGTGAGTTTATCTTCTTCTAAAACCACAATGCAGCGGTGACCATGGCATTGAAGTGATAGCCACCCACTAGCTTTGGATTTGACTTTGCTTAAATCAACGTGCACTCAAGTGCAAACGATCACAGTGTTTACCATGAAAATGATCCACGGGGTGGCCTACTATGGATCAGGCTGACCAAGCTGCCTTTATTTCCTGAACAGAACAGGATGTGTGAGGACACCAAAAAAGAATGATTGCCCTACCAACCCCAGTAAGTCCTGAAAGAGACTCAAAGTTCCCATTCCTTGCCATTTGTCTTGGTAATGAATTCTCGGAGTCTCTGACCTGGCAGTTCAGTTATCTTTCCCATCTCTGATAAAAGCCTCACTGTGGGGAAAGATAATATTTTCTTAATCAAATGAGCATCAGTGAGATCTATGCAGCAGCTTCTAACATTTTTTAAATGACTTGACTCCTTCGCAGCTTCTCTTAGGAGAAAGCCTTTGGGCATGATATGAATAGGAAGGAATATTCTACATTTATTCCAGATTTATTGAACTCATAATCATTTTTAAACTTTTAGGTGGGAACCCTTGAACTTTCCAGCTTTGTGACGATGAAAAGGAGAATGTGAACAATTACTTAGAAGATGTGATCAGTTTCAACTGGCAATTAGGATCTCCAGGCTTAATTGCTTAGGGTCTTGAAAGACCTCCGTTAGCATGTTTTCTCTGGGGGCGCTTGGGTAGCTCAGTCGGTTAAGCGTCCCACTCTTGGTTTCAGCTCAGGTCGTGATCTCAGGGTTGTGAGATCGAGACCTGTGTCAGCTCATGTGCTGGGTGTGGAGCCTGCTTGAGATTCTCTCTCCCTCCGATCTTCACCCCTCCAACAAAAGAATGTTTTTTTTCTGCTATTTTATCTCTCTCTCTCCTTGTTTCTAAGCCTATAAAAAAGAGATTATTATAGTACCTCCCTCTTAGAGTTACTATGAAGATTACATAAAATAATGACCAGAATTTAACCCAGAGTTTGGCTCAGTAAATGTTAGGTTTTATTACCAAAGGACCACAGTACCCCCCTCTCAGCCCCCTTACCTCTAGTTTCACTCCCTGGGGGTTTAGTTACCCTTGGTCAGTCTTTCCCTAGAAGCAGATGACCCTCCTTCTGAAATACGGTCAGAAGCTCATGAGTAGCCTAATGCTACATCGAGATGCCTACATCACTCCCCTCACTTCACGTCTTCATGTGGGCGTTTTACCATCTCACATCATCACCAGAAGAAGGATTAGTGTAGCACAGTAAGATATTTTGAGAGAAAGAGACCACATTCACAAAATTTTTATTCTGGCATATTCTTACGATTGTTCTATTTTATTATTGTTGTTGTTCCTTTCTTACTGTGCCTAATTTATAAGTTATACTTTATCATAGGTATATATAGGGGAAAACATAATGTATGTGGAGTTCAGTACTATCTGCAATTTCAGGGATCCACTGGGGGTCTTGGAGTGTACCCCAGCAGATAAGGGGGGGTACCACTGAAATTTCCATCTCTACTTGCATTTGCCTTTATAGACATGGCCTATAAACATTCTAAACATCACAGAGAACCTGTGAATGTCACCTTACATGGAAAAGGAAGGCGTGGGGAGTGGTCTTTGCAGATGAGATTAAGGAGTTCACAATGGGGAGATCATATCCCAGCGTCTGGCTGGGCTCTAAAGGAGAAGGTACCATGATGGTGGAGCAGAGATGCTTGAAGATGCTGGCCTTCAAGACTGGCATGATGAGGCCACAAGCCAAGGAGTGCCAGCAGCCACCAGAAGCTGGAAGAGGCTAAGTAGATTCTCCCTTAGAGGCCCCAGAGGAGATGATCCATCCAGTTTGTATGACTTGGTTCTCCAGCCACAGGAAACTAACCCAAACCGTCCCCCCTCCAACTTCCCTCCCCACACCAGGCATCTGCTTTTATGTGCTAAACAGATGGCCTGATACAAGCATATATGCTTGTAAAGTGTGGATTGTCGTTTTGAAGGGTGTGTGTGGTTTGGACTAATATTATTTATGTTATGCTCTAGGTCTTACTCTTTTTCCTCTTCTGTCCTCAACTCTATATTGAACATCTTTCTACACTCTTGTGTGCACGCATGCCTGGTTTGTCGTGTCCCTCTGCTGTAGAACGTCTGTAGCTTGCCTCCACCAGGTAGCCCTTTCCCATCCTCGTAGAGATGAACATCTCCCTTGCTCCCAGCTCACCACTATCAAACTATGACAGTTTCAAAACTTGCTTCATCAAGAGGCAGATCATTGCTGATGCGATCTTTCTAGGACCAGGTGAAAAGAACAAATCGTGTAGTTGGCCCAAACCACAGGAGGGTAAACTGTCCACTCTGTGTTTGACACATATGATTCTTGAGTTCCCTTGGCCCAACCTTTCCTCACAGGTCCTTCTGTCCTGGCCTTCCCTCTCCCCAAGTGGTCTCCGGAAATTGAAAGGCTCAACAATTCCAGCTGTCTTGCTCGACATATCCGAATGGAAGTTGGCAGCTGCTTTCCCTCCAGCCCCCTCTGGGAAATCCACCCCACTACACGTTCCCAGCCTGCCCTGGCTTTCCAAGCCATAATGTTCAATACCAAGTGACAAGTGCCACATACAGGACATGAAAGTGGAGATGCAATGCAAGCCCTGGGAGGGGCAGAGACAGCCTCCTGGGAGGAAAAGAAGCCAAAGCTATTTAGCTAGAAGAAATGTGGATGGCATGGGCTCAGCTGGCTCCAAGTCTATAAACAATGATGCTAAACAACTGTGCTTCTACAGAATTGAGGGACAGACGCAGTGGGCCCGAGCTGATAAGAAACACCCAGCTCAGACATGAAGAAGGCCTCTTTACCGAGTGAGGTTGGAGACAACAATCACACAGCCTCAGAGCTGGAAGATGTGGACTCAGATGAACTCCGTCAAATCACACAGTTGGTCTGGAAGGGACCCTAACAATCTATGTAAACTCTGTCATGAGTTTGCTTTAGAACTTGAGCTAAGCCCCTTTGCTTTGGTCTCCTCATCTGTCAAGAGAAGGGTCTAAAAGCTGTGGCTGCACAAAACTGACTCAAAATGCATATTAGAACTAAATGTAAGAGTGAAAATTACAAAAATCCAAGCAGAAAACCTTTATGACCTCGAATTAGATAAAGATTTCTCAGATGTAACACCAAAAGCATGATCCATTTAAAAAAATTGATAGATTGTACTTCTTCAAAATTTAAAAAAAAAACAACCTTCTGCTCTTCAAAAGATACAATTAAGAAAATTAAAATATAAGCCAAAGGCCAAAATAAAATATTTATAATTTATATAACTGATTATGTGTATAGCTGATAACTGGTGAATGAACTATCACCATATATATCTCCACTAAAATGGCCATAACCAAGAAGTCTGACAATACTGGTGGGAATGCAACCTGGTCGTAGCCACTTTGGGAAAAAATGGTTGGTGGTTTCTTAAAAAGGTCGCCACACATCTACCTTAAAACCCAGCAATTTCATGCCGAGGTGTTCACCAAAGCAATGAAAACACATGTCCGTACATAGATGTGTTTATGACTGTTTATAGCAATATCTTGACACTTGAAACAAGCCAATGTCCATCAGCTAGTGAATGGATAAACGAAATGTAGGATATTCATGTGATGGAACAGAATAAAGCAATATAAAACAATAATATGGATATAAGTAATAACATGGTTGACTCTCAAACACTTTATGCTGTGTGAGAGGGCCAGACACAAAAGGCTACGTGTCATATAATCATCTTGCATGAAATCTCTAGCAACAGCAAAACTATAGACACACACACACACACACACACACAAAAAAAACCAAAAAAAAACAAAAAAAAAAACTATAGACACAGACGGTGACTGCCTGGGACTGGGGTTCAGTAAGGGGGGCGGTGACCATAAGTAGGCACGAGAAATCTAGGGGTGATGGAAGTGATAATGGCTCTAAAATTGTATACATCTTCTAACAGTCATCAACTCTATTCTAAATACAAGCAAATTCTGTGGTTTGTAAATTTCACCTTGGTTAAACAAACAAACAAAAAAAACCAAGATGTGGCAAGATGGAGATTCTCCGTGCCCCTGAAGGTCTGTACAAATTTTGTTTTTTGTTGAATGCACACCCATTTGCTCAACAATCTAGTGAGAAATTGCATGAGAACCATAATCCAGGAGGTGGTGGATTTGTGAAATTTTAAGCAAAATCAGGTGGCCTGGGTTAAGAGCTAACTTTGTAAAGTAGGTGGCTTTGTCTCTTTTCCATCATCTGTCCTCTCCTCCAGATCAGCACTTCCAGCCACCACACTTTACCCTTTCTGCTACCCCCGTCCTCAAACAGATAAGTTAGACTTGTGTTCAAATGGGAAAGTGCCTTTGACTGATAAATGCTTCCTTCCTCTGCAAAGTGGGGATAATCGAACCAAGCTTGTGATGCCAATGGGCAGCCTGGGCCCCACACAGAGGAGCTGTCAGCTGTTAGCTTCTCTCCCCTCTTCCCCATTCCCCAACCCGATTCCAGGGAAAGAAGGTCCTGTTAGTCATTAACACCTCACAGAGAATGCACTTCACGTCATTCCTTTTCTGTATTTGGAGTTATCCTTTTCAAAGCGGAAGAAAGGCTTTGTCTGCTCTGAGCGGAAATATGGCCCCATCCAGCTTGCAGTCCTTCCTGAACTCCAGAAGTCTCACTTTCTGGTCTCCTTGCTTGGTTACCCACCGCGGACCCTGGCAAGAAGCCAGTTTTTGGCAGCCTGAAAACCCCGCGCTTTCCCATCCTCGAGTGCTATGTTTCCCAAGGAGTGTGGTGCTGTTTCAGATGACATCGGCAGACACCCTGGAATGCCAAGGACACAGCCACAGTCACCTGAATCCTAAGTGCTTGCTTGCCATCCCTACTGAGAACAGGGTGTAGTGGAGCAGAGCAGGGACCAGGGTCAGAGCAGGAGGAGCTTAGGATGTTACATTTAAGGAAGCACTCATTTCCAGGTGTTGACTCTGCACTTGCTTGACCCTGAGAATGAGTGCCTCCTTAAGAATGGGCCCCCAGGGCACCGCCTTTCCAAGGCTTGCCTTCTCAGGATTGTGCAAATGTCAGGGAAGCCCCAGAGGGTGGGTGGTCTCCTTGGTGTTTTATCCTAGACCCCTCAGTGGCCTGGAGAGCCAAATCCACATGCCCAAGCTAGAGCACCAGCTCTGTCATCAAGAAGCCATGCGACCTTGGGCAACTCTGCACCCCCACTTTCCCACCTCTTCTGGCTCTGTGATTCCAGGGGGACTTTGCTTCTCCCTCCGCAATAAAGCAAAACAATTACGACAGTGTGCATTACCTTGATCTAACAGATGCCTGCTTAAATCCCCTATCTTCACAGAAACATCCCCTGGCCTGTAGGCCACTATCATGTTATATTAGCAATTTGTTCCATTTACTCGGAGCAATTATCACAATTTATAGTATTGCTTTATTTTTTTGTCTGTTTTGTTTTGTGTGAGTCAAGATAGTTTAGGTTATGGTGCAATAGGAACCCCCACCCCCAAATCTCGGCCTAAAACAACAAAGGTTTCTTGCTTTCTCATTCCACACGTACATCAGGAAGCAGGTGGGAGGCTTGGCTCAGGGGCCCAGCTGATGGGGCGGCCACCACATGGACACTTTGCTGGTCATCGTGTCAGAGGGCAGAGAGCCCCAGGGAACCTCCCATGAACTGCCCAGCCCAGAAGGGACACACATCACTTCTAGTTAGGACTCTGGCCAGAACCAGTCACTGTCCCCAGCTGCCCACAAGGCGCCCTACGAAGGCACTCACGACGTGTGCCCCAAAGGCAAAAGGCTGCAGAGGTTGGATGAGCAGCCCTAATGACCCCTGCATTATTTATTTGGTTTCGTCTGAATCCTCTGACCAGAGTGGTCCAGAAGGGCAAGACGGTCTGTCTCGTACATCGTTTCATCCCCAGCTGCTGGTTCGTTCCCCATCTGTTGACGAACTGAGTGGTTCTGGTAGTTTAGGACCGGGGACCAAGACGGTTGGGTGGATGAACGTGAGCTCCCAGCAAACTGCTCAGAGCCAGGAGGACCGTGTTGGCTACACCCTCCGGGAAAGGGAAGCGTGTTCTAACTGCTGCCGTCCACAGTTTTCTCCTTGAGGGTCTAATTGCAGAGGCAAACCAACAAGGACATCGGGGAGTCTGCGAGCGTAGTCCAAGGCCATGAGCTCTAACCTCACATCTCTTTGTAATTTTATTCTGTGTCTTAAAAGCTTATGTGAATTTTGTATTTTGTTCCATATTATATCCATGGTCATAAAAACTGTTTTAAAACCTTGACCTGGGGGAAATGAGTGTTTTGCCGCACTCGTTTCATTGCTCCGGGGCCCCCCTGACAGCTCACCTCCCCCACCCCCAGTCAGAGAACACAGCTCTAAGCCTCCTTGGGTGGCGGCTGGGGCCTTAAGGCTTAAGCTTAAAACACTCAGAACAGCCTCTACATCTTGTTGCCTTTCTCTGGTGCCTCTTTCTCTGATGGGGAATTTGTAATGAATGCTGCATGTGGGGGTTTGCCTTCCTCTAACAAAATGAGGAAAAGAGTGATAGAGGCCTCAATTTCTTTCCCACGGGTTGATGGACAAAATTCTTTGAAACCAGTGTTTCTCAAACTTTTTTTTCCCTCCATTACCCATACTAAGAAATACATCTTCCCCAACTTCAGGAAGTGGATTGTGTGGGAAACCCCATGCAGGCTGGTGCCCCCATTCCCCAACTGCCCAGAGCATGGCCTCCTTCCCTGGAGAATTACTCTGGGCTGAGCAGGAACTGCCTTCCCAGCGGTCATGCACCTCTGTTCCACAGAGTGGTCCACAGTCAATGACTGGCTGACATGGGGGTTCAGGAGGCTCCCTGCTTGTCTCAGGCAGCCCCAACTCTGGTACAATTCAAACCAGGAGATCAGGCATGAGAGCACACCCTTTCTTAGCTCTCCTGCCCCATACAGCTCCCTCCCCCCACCCTTTTTTTCCTGAGAGCAGTCCCTAAAGACATCACAGACATCCACATTCTTTTCTGGAGCTCTGCTTCTGAGGAACCCAAGTTAAGACAATACCCAACACACACATCTGTTCCCATGTGCAGAGCATTGAGAGTTTAAAGGCTCAGGAAGTTGCTTCTAATCAGACTGAGCATCTCAGGGAGCAGACGCGTCTGCTGCCTCCGAAACACTGACCCGCTCCACACTCTCCAGGCCAGTTTTCCTTCCTGGCAGGAATGCACAAACTCAGGGCTTCAGTAGGAAATGCGCGTTCCAAGGAAATAAAGCAGATTTTGATCTCGCACCAATGCACAGAGATAGACAGGTAAGAACATTTATTTCGGCATTGTCTGTGGTGGCCAAGGTCAAAACATTGCAAATGGCCATCCTTAAATGGACTGCACTGCGTTATGTCCATTAATATTCATGTAGATATCTAGGTACGGAAAGTTTTCCACTAAGTGGAAAACTCAACGGCCCCTCAGCTCACCAATTTAATCCCACTTTTATTTTTTAAAAATTAGTATCTGTTTATATGTATAAAAATATAGAAAAATAGACTCAAAACTATCTGCAGGGGCATGATAATGGGAGGCTTTTACTTTCTAAGTCGTACATTTCCACAGCGTTTGAACATTTTCCCGTAAATATAATTTACTTTTGAAATGGGGGAAAGCAATCATTTTTCGCTTTAAAACAGCAAAACACAAAAGGAAGTTATTTATAAGGTGGCAGCCTATGTCCTTTGAAGTCACAATAGCAGTCCTCCAGCAGCTGATGTGTGCTTTCAGGAGTCTGCTACAGAACCTGTTTCTAAAAGTTCATGTTCTGAGGCAACATCTCAACATACAGAACATATGTATAAACCATAGAGAGGATCAGAGACTAGATCAATGTCCCTGCACCCCAGAAACAGAAGAGAAACCTCCCATCAGGGAGCAAGACTGAGGCCAGGGCCCCAGGCTTGGGTTCTGGGAGCAGGTACAGGCGGCCAAGTTTGGCTCGGGGTGGGGGTGGGGGCACAGTTGGGAGGAGGGGAGAGTAACCTCAGTGGTTGGATGTGGGCACTGGAGGCCTGCTCCCCAGCTGGCGAAAGGTGCCTGGAAAAAGCTGTCTGCCTGGAGTTGTCCATTTTCGCTTTTTAAATCAGGGGTTTGTTACTCTGGCTACATTTTAAAATCACCTGGGGACTTAAAAAAAAAAATTCCATGGCCCTGGAAATTCTAATTTAATTTTAGAATTGTCTCTTTCTCTCTTTCTTCCTTTTTTTAAAGTCTCCCTTAGAAATTCTAATCCATAGCCAAGAGTGAAACCTCACAGAAACTTGGGGCCTAGGTAGGGTTCCGAGGATCCAGACACAACCTCTGTCCGGCCACTCAGCTGAGCAAGCAGCCAGCTTGGAGGTCAGATCTGGGATGTCCCCCTTCTGACCTCAGAGTGGCCATTTCTAGCCATGGAACGGAGGCCCTGGGCAGGAAGCCTAACATGGCTTGTCAGGGTAGGGCCAAGAGACAGACAGACAGACAGGAAAGAAATGTCTACTCATCCGTAAAGGGATGAATCATGATATACGTGCTATATTCGCAGAACAGAATCTGACAGAACGGTGAAATTTCATCACCCAGCATTAGCATGGCACCAATATCACAGTGAGTTATAAAAGCAACTTGCAGCATGGCATGTACATTATGATATCATTTATTTAAATTTTAAATTATAGGAAACAGGGAGTATGTATTTTTGTGGCTAAATCCATATACACTTAAACTATAAAAATATTCATAAGAATTAAACACACTGACTTAAGGACTGCAGTTGCCTTTGGAGAGGAATCAGAGCAGAGCACGCACGAGGCGGCAGACACAAATCTGGATGACCCCAAAGGCATCAAGCTGCGTATAAGAAGCCAGAGTTAGAAGGTCATATCCTGGACACCTGGGTGGCTCAGTCAGTTAAGCGTCTGCCTTCAGCTCAGGTCATGATCCCAGGGTCCTGGGATCAAGCCCCGTGTCAGACTCCCAGGCTACTGTTTCACCCATGCCGATTATTTGGAATTGAAGTTTCTAACTGATAACAAAATTAGGCTTCTTGAATTTTGAAGAGCTTACGAAATGCAAAAATACATGGACTGGGCTCAGCTTCCCCTATTCCACAGGAAACAATCCCTACATAATCAGAACATCGAACTAAGTACGCTCAAGAACAGAATTAAAATTTAATCAGCAGCTTTCTTCAAAAGAATTTGTTACGATAATTTTAAGACAAAAAAGTTACAGAAAGTGTGCCAATTTTACATGGAGATACTCAAACTAATCTCATAAAGCATTTGAACTTGTTTTATCTCAGCTTTACTTCTTCCTGTCTTTGTTCTCACCCTGCTTTCCTCCTCTCTAAATACAACTTCATACTGAATAGCTTCTGTGACCACCTCTCACCCACGTTTAGAGTCAGGGTGGCTCAAATTAGAACAGACTTTTTTAGCATGTAGTACTCTGCAAAATTCTTGGCCAAAAAACCATCTTCAGCCATTGCATCTGCAAGGTTCTCGGTTGCAAACAACCGAGAACTCCGAAAGCCAGGAAAGCCAGGCCTGCACAAGGGCAGAATGTGACGGAGGAAGCCCAGCCAGGAACCCCCATCCCCCTAACGGGAAGACTCTGCTTGAGACACTGCCTTTGGCACCATTGCCACCGACAGGATTGTCACGTTGTCGCCGCCATCCCCAAGAATCTCCCAGGTGATGGGATGCCTTCTATGAATCATTCCATCAAAACTGAAGGTTCCAGGTGTGGGCATCCAGTTGGCTGAGCCTGGGTCCCCAGCCCATTCTCTAATTGTGCTCTTTTTCCCAGAACAGAGACCAGATCTGACTCCCTTGAATGGGACAATTGGCAGGATATTGGGTAGCTCTCTTAGACTAACAGAAAAATTGGAAAGACAAACTAGAGAGGCAAGGCAGCAGGGAATGCAACCAGAAAGCCAAACCATGTTTGTTGGGGTCATTTTAGAAGCTTCCACTAGGCTAGCAAAGATGATCCAACGAAAAGCCAGTCCTGTCCACAGTGGCTATAATGACCTTACACTACCCACCAAATCTCCCTCGGCAGCCCAATTTTCCAGACTCATCCCCCACGGCCCTGTGATCTCACTTTCACAAATCTTGTTCCAGTGTAGTCCTCACTGATCCCCAGACACACCATGTCCCTCATGCCTCTGAGCCTTCCCCACAACCTAAAATGCCCTTCCCTCCCCCAGTGCCTCCATCAGCCTGATGAGTTCCACACACCCTTCAAGACCCTGTTAGATATCACCTGTGTGAAGCCTTTCCCTACTCTCCACGTATAGCGTTCCCACAGCACCCAGGTGACATCACTAGTCTAGCCCTGATAGTGTTATTTTTAAATTATCTGTTTTCCTGTCTTCTGCAGTGGACTGTTACCTTTACCTCGCAGGGGGCAAGGTCTGTGTCTGATTAATCTTAGTTAGTTAATTAACTGGGTTACTCTAATTAACCTAAAGGGCAGGGTCTGGTTATTTGCCTCTGTACAAAGTACAATACCTGGCGCATTTGCATGTTTAATAAATGCTGAATAAATAACTTAAGTAATTAATGATGACTCGGAAAGCTGGAAAGTGTCTCGTGGTGCCACTTAATGGATTCCTCTCCTTCCAGGCAGGGTCTACTGAAATCTGATCAATCCTTTCCTTAAACCTGAGAAGACTTCGGGCAGACATTTCAATACTACATCTTCTACATATGGGGAAATGTTTTTGAACCCTAATGTAAAATCCTTTCTAGTGCATTTTACCAATTCTCTAGAGTCTTCCAGTGCGTGGAAAGAGAAAAGCTCTTTACCATCACTCTCACAACAACATTAATATATACAAAAGTAGGTAGAGATGGCCACACTGACCAGCCAACAAAGCCTTTTCTATTCGTCTACTAAGACTGCCATAACCAAATTCCACAGACAGGTTGGGATAAACAACAGAAACTTATTTTCTCACAGCTCTCAAGGCTGGAATTTCAAGATCAAGGTGTTGTGAGGGTTGGTTTCCTCGGAGGCCTGTCTCCTTGCTTGCCGATGGGCAGATGGCCCCTTCTGGCTGCCTCTTCATGTGGTCTGTGCACCTGTGCCGCTGGCGTCTCTCTTTGTGTGTCCTTATCTCCTCTTATAAGGACACGAGTCAGATTGGATTAGGGACCACCCTTATGCTTTTATTTTAACTTAATTACCTCCTGGGAAAAAACCTATCTCCAAATACAGTCCCATTCTGAGGTTCTAGAGATTAAGGCTTTCACATAGGAAATGAGGTAGAAGAGGAGACACAGTTCATCCCAGAACACCTTCTCCGTGAGCATTTGATCTCAGACAGTAAAACCAGAGGAAAGCTGGCTTGTGGGCAGCTGCTGGGCTGCCCCTCTCTAATTCATTCTTACATCCATTCTCATCCCGCCAATATTTAATCACAGCCATTTACATAATGACATCATCTACATAAAACCAACAGACTGATCTTTCCAAAATGCATGTCTGATTATGTCTCCCTTCACTGAAACTCCTGAAGGTTTCCCATGCCCTTAGGAAAATCCCAGAATCCTGGCACAGTATCTAAGACATTTCAAAATCTGGATTCTGCTCACCTCCACAGCTGCAATTCTGTCATCTCTCTTTTGTTCCCAAGTCCAGTGGCGGCTCCCCAAACAAGTTATGCTGCCTTATTTCTCACTACATGAACCCAGGAGAAAAAGTATTTATTCAACAAATACTTAATTATCATCTCCTTTCTGGAGTTGTGCTAGGCCCTGGGGCAAATAAGAAAATCCCCCCTCAAAGATCTCCTAATATGGAGGAAATATCAGACAAATAAACGAAAATCATAATACAATTGATAGGCGACTTAGATTAGGTAGGTATATGCAAAAATGTGCCAGGAGTTCAGAGAAGGAACTTCTTAAATTTATAGAGCATTAATTCCTCCAGTAAAATGACACACCCACCTCCAAAATTAGACTTAGGAGCAGGCCAACTTATGTCACAACCTATATGTTGTGCTAATACACTACTGAAATACATCAGAAATGTGGTTCCAGTTATTAAGAATGAGGTAAGTGACATCTTACATAACTAATGAAATAGAAATTGGTTACACACTCACCAGAGTATGCAGGTCCCTCAGGTGGAAATGAAAATCCCTCCTCGATGCCATGAATTTATCTCTGGGGTGTTTTTCAAAATGCACACATGAAAGTCACATGGGACAACCACTGTACGAGCTACTCCACCAAGCCTGAGATGGTCTAGCTCATTGCCTGGAGTTAGCAGCCATGGTCTGCTGAAGGGTTATTTTATTTATGTTTAAAACCTTCTAGCATGGTTCTCAAGAAGCTACCTAGTCTAGAATGTTGCAAAAACAAACAAACAAACAAACAAAAAACCCAAAACTGAAGAGAGAACAAGAACAGGTATTGGTAAGCGGCCCAAGTAATACAAACGGAAAACTTTTCCTCTAAGACCATTTAGAGATGCTGGGGGCAAAGGAGTGCCTCCTAGGTCGGTCGCAAGGCATACCTGAGTTTGCAACCACAAAGGGGAATTCCCAAGCGATTATAACAAAGAGAGAACATAATAGAAAACTAAGCTCTGAGCTGACTGAGCAGCTACTCAGTTGGATGAGGTGGTATTGATTTCAGTTTCCACGGAGTTCTGGTTATAATGCCCACATGGAAGCAGGGAGTCCTTGAGTCCACCTGAGGTGGGGTGGGAAGTGGGGAATGGTGGGAGGAGAACCCCCCCCCCATAAAGCCAGGACTCTCAAAGGGCGGCACCTTCAGAGAAAGGTAGACAAACAATAATGTGCCCACTGGCACATAGATCAACGAAATATGTCTCCACTCATGTTCTGGGTATGGAAAAATGTTAATTCTGATGGGGCATTAATCAATTCATTGCCTCTCAGTTACAAATTCTTTTTTCAGTACCTGGTCCATGATGAACTGGAGGCCTTAAACATTTCTCTTTGCAGTAAGTATGATACTGTGCTTTGTCAGTAGAGGGCGCTGGAGGGACACTGCTGGAGAAAGGGGGTTTCTCTTCCTAATTCCTGTGTGCCAGGTTTGGCTTTTCTGGGCTCTCCCTGAATGTTTGATGTGCACTGAGAATGTGTGGGACATCTAGTGGTGCATTGCACAGTCCCTCAGTGACCTCAATGGCCCAGCCCCGGCCTGGTGACCACTTTTCCTGTCTCTCCTAATACAGAGACAATGTGCTTCGGACATCATGCTCATAATGACATCTCGAATCCCTATGTGCACCCACATAATAGTCTTGGCACACCTACACCCCCAAAATTGTTTCCTGCCTGCCAGGTAAGTATGGGCCCACTCAAGTCTGGGCAGCTGAGTAAGCTTCTCTGCCTTTCTGTGAGCTTAATTCAGTCTGTAAGTTCTGACCCCCAGTCTTGGAGAGGACCTCCATTCCAAGTTCCTCCTTTTTAGCATTTTCCTTATATATTTTCAGTTACACTGTCATCATAACTTAATAACCCCTTATATTAAACTCAGTTTTAATTTAAATTATGGTGTGCCTTCTGTCTCCTGACTAGATCTAGACTACCACAATGGAGAAATCAAAATCCCTGGCCTATGCCTTATCGAGGGTTCAAGTTGACATTATAGAACCTCCAGATGAAATAGTTCCTCAGACTAGTTTGCATGGCATTCTCATAGATAGAGCGTGATGAATATGAATTCACAATCCAAATTTTTAAAACTCACAAAAATGTAATCCTTCTTGAGGAAGTGTTATCAAATATAATCATTATGGGGCTTAGAACTACAATAACTTTTGATAATAAAGCAATCTAAAAAGATGTATGCTAAAGAAAATCGGCAACTTAGAAGAAATTACTTTAAATGTAAATGGACTAAACAATTCAACTAAGAGACAAAGATTGTGAAATCTTTATTTCCTGATTTGGATGGTGTTATGGGGATATGTTTATGCCATAAATATTTTATACAGCTACACTTTCATGATTTTTTAAAAAGATTTTATTTATTTATTTGACAGAGAGAGAGAGTGAGAGAGAGGAAACACAAGCAGGGAGAGTGGGAGAAGCAGGCTTCCTGCAGAAGAGGGGAGCCTGATGCGGGGTTCTGATCCCAGGACCCCAAGATCATGACCTGAGCCAAAGGCAGACGCTTAATGACTGAGCCACCCGGGCGCCCCTACACTTTCATGTTATACACTTTTCTGAATGTATCATCCATTTCTTATGTATATTTATAAAAATATACATATTTCCACATAATTTGTAGGTCAAGGAAATTAGAACTATTTTAGGAATAAACCACTAAATAAAATGATATAGATGAAAATTTAGGAAATATATATAAAGCAGTATTTATAGAAAAGAAATTCATGATTTTAAATAGACTGATTAATGAAAAAAGTCAATGAACTAAGAAATTAAACAAAATGGAATAAATTCAGAGAACACGGAAGGAAGGAAATCATAAGGTGAGGAAAAACATGCCTGAGAAATTGCAAACATTAATAGCTTTTCTAGTGTTAGTTTGTCCCTGCCCATCTGTGCAAATAGGACACCTGAGCATTGAAACTGCTTTTGCCCTGAGGGCTTTTGTTGATCTCGGCAAACTTGGACTTCAGTTTGGGTAGCTTCATGGAGTAAGGAAAAAAAGAGAAGAGATTGCTCAGGGTTTACTTTGATACTGGCAATCTAACAGGACACCCTCTTCCATATCGAGCTGGTCCAAAGAAACCACACCCTCTGGGTGAGGTGAACCAGAAGTCTATCCGTCCCTAACACAACCCCAAGGGCACGACCATAAAGGTGCCCTCTGTGCTGACTGCAGGTGGTGTTCAACTTGCCTCTTTGGTTCCTTCTTTTCCTTAAACTCTGGCCTGATAGTTTTTATAATTTTGTCAGATCTTTAACACTTTTACTAGATTTTAAAATATAGCCTAGAAAGAATCTCTATATATAGTTTAGACAGCATTTAGGTATATTTATCACAAGGAAGGCTTGAATTATTTAGCCCAGCATTATCAGAAACCAAACCTATATGTGGTATAAGTATAAAAATCTGTGTAGGAGTTACATACACCGACTTAAGGATAATAGTTACCTCTGGAGTGGAAAGGAGGAAATCGAGATGGAGCTAGGCCTTTCGTTTTATTTGTGACATTCTATGTCTTTAAAAGAAAAATATCTGAAGCAAATTGGCACAACATTCACATCTCTTAAATTCTGGCAGTAGGTGATGGCAGACATTGATGGGTTATTTGCCCAATATCCATTCTCTTCCTTCCTTCCTTATTAATGGAACCCCAATTCTGATGAGGTTTGCAATGTCACTTTTCCAAAGCCCCCTGTGGCCTGGAATGGCCATACAACAATAGTTCTGGCTAAAGAGAGGTAGGCAGAAGTCCCAGAGACGGACTTCCTGAGGCAGTAAAACAAAATCAACAACATCCTGTGTATGGAGAGGCCGCTCTTCCGTCTTCCTTCTGCCTGAAATAAACCGGTGGTAATAGCAGCAGCTATCTTCACACCATGAGGCTGGAAGGTGAAGAAGCAGCAAGAGGGAAGGGTGGTCCTTGAGGCATTTCTAAGATTCTATATCAGCTTTGACCTACCTCTAAACTCCTTGTCATGGTAGAAAGATAAACATGTTTAAGCCACTCTTTTTCATTTTTCTGTTATAAGCTCCTGGACCTAGTCCTATGTAATATATTGGTTCATGGATTTTATTACTTCCTTTATATGGAAATATCTCATAATTTATTTTAAAATTTCAAAATGGTAACAGAAAAGATAGGAAGCTAGAAATAGTTATATCACATGAGTGTAGGCTCTCTGTTCCGTTTAGACTGGCCAAAGGGAATGAATGGCTGTACGAGGCCATTCCTTCTATTTCTGAGAAGTCTCTTATGCAGAATCTTTTACCATTTCCAAGTTGGCAAAAGAAAGCAAAGTGGAGAGGTGTTCAGTTCTGCTGTTATCAAATAACTTCTCTGGTTCTGAACACTAGCGGGGATGAAGACTGTCTTCTTGTCCACTTGATACTACAGTTCTAGCTGGTGGAGTAAGTAGGTTCGACCAGCATCACTGACGTCATTTACTGTGATGCTGCTCGACGGCCTGTGACCTCAGGCATATTGGGTCATAAGGGTAATCACGTTAGGGTGGTTCGTTAGCAAACAACAGAAAATAACTTGGTGGTCTCCGCGGGAAGGGTTTCCACAACTCAAGAGCTGACAGAGGAAACCAAGCGGGGAGGAAGCAGATATAGATATCTTCACAGAAGTCAGTGGCAGGCACCGCTCAGAGGCCTTGGCAGATCATCGATTAACTAAGTGACTCCAATCATTTATCTCTTCTTTGTGACATGCCAGTCCAAATTCAAAGGCATGTGTGTGTGCGTGTGTGTGTGTGTGTGTGTGTGTGTGTATGAGAGAAACAGGAGACAGAGAGAGATGGAGAGAGCGGGAGAGAGGCTTAATAACTAAGCATAAGTCTTAAGCCTTCTTTTTTTTTTTTAAGATTTTATTTTATGTATTTGACAGAGAGAGAGAGAGAGAGAGAGAGAGAGAGATAACAAGCAGGCAGAGAGAGAGAAGGAAGCAAGCTCCCTGCCGAGCAGGGAGCCCGATGCAGGCCTCTATCCCAGGACCCTGAGATCATGACCTGAGCTGAAGGCAGAGGCTTTAACCCACTGAGCCACCCAGGCGCCCAAGCCTTAAGCCTTCTTATCTGCTACCAGGATTGGGACTTGGACCTGACACACAAGCCTTTAGATTCTGAAAGGATTCATACCACTGATGGTTGGACTCCCTGTACAGACCGCAGAGAGCTGGTGCTCTGAGGGGACCTGGGGCCACTGTAAGGAAGGGGTGTGGGGGCCAGCTGGCTAAAGCAATGATGACTGCCTGCTGCTGAGGGACCAGTACAGAAGGAAGGAACAGTATCCCCGCGACTCCCTTCACTGCTATTTTCCTACAGTATGGAGGGACACAAATACCCCTAGTGGAGAACCCCATTTTGGCAGATATTGTTGAAAGTTCATTTCCAAATGTTCCTGTCAAGTGAATAGATAGGGATTATTATCAACTGCAAAGGATAGTGCTCAAAGCATGGACTTGCTAGACAATAAAATTAGAAAGGAGCAAATTTTAAACTTACTTTTAAGAAGGCTTTTAAACTATTGCCATGTGGGGCACCTGGGTGACTCAGTCAGTTAAGCTTCTGCCTTCGGCTCAGGTCATGGTCCCAGGGTCTTGGGATCGAGCCCTGTGTTGGGCTCCCTGCTCAGTGGGAAGCCTACTTCTCCCTCTTCCTCTGTTCATGTGTGCTCTCTATCTCATTCAGTCTTTCTCTCAAATGCATAAATAAAGCCTTTTTAAAAATAAAAAAAAAACTATTGCCATGTGAGTAGCCCATCGCCTTAGTGAATACAAGGATTAATATTCCAAAAATCAAATATCATTCCAACAGTGTTCCCTTGTGATATAATTTATTCCAGTAAGTAAAATATTTTAAATAAATATGTAGAGAATGACCCCCTCCATACAATAAGCTAGACTTACTTTTGAAAACCTTTTTTAAAATCTTTGGAAATTACTTTCTCAAAGTGTGAAATATATTTTTTCATCATTTTGAAGTTTATTAACTAAATGGCAATTTTGTTTTCCTTAGAGCTTATCTTGACATTTCTATTTTGTTTTCATCTGGTTTTTTTTTTGCTATGCAGCTAAAACCAGTGAAGAATAAAAGAGAGCATATTTAAACTTTAAGTTTGAAAAACCTGTTCTGGTTTGTGGTTCAGAAAAATGCACGAACACACACACACATTTAATCTCCTCTTCCTCCAGAGACTACGTGAAGATGAAACTAAAGGAATAAAAAGGGTCAAAGTCAACAACAATGTAGACTTTCAGGAGGGCCCATGGGTGGAGGTGAGATTTCAGCACATACATGCAGGACGAAAGTGGATAGACTCACTCTGGGAGCACAGGGGGTTGGATATTCTGAAGGGTGTTGCTGCAATTACAACAAACGTGATTTCAAATGCATTGCTCAGATTACAAGAAAGTGAAGGAAGTCTCTAAAAGCAAAAAAAAAAAAAAAGGAATAGAGGGAAAGGAGAGAAAGGGGGACAGAAAGAAGCAAAAGAAAAATGATTAAGTAAGCAAGACCCAAGGGAGGAAGCAGCGACCAGAACAACATAACTTCAACTTTTGTGTCCTATATGTGCCTATAAAACCATGGAGCTATGGAATTTTACATAATAAAAGGAACAGGACATGCAGGAAAGCTGGGATGGGAGAAAACCCTCCAAAACTGTACATTAAAAACTTACTGCAACAGAGTAATGAAAGTAAATACATACATAAATGCTACTACCACTTTTGCTTTTCTAAAGAATAAATACTATCCTAATCCTAGACAAAGCACATCAGCTTGCTTGTTGTGGGGAAAGTAGCTTCTGAGTCCCGGACAAGAGGTAGAAGGAAG
Source organism: Ailurus styani (assembly GCA_002007465.1). Classification (NCBI taxonomy): domain Eukaryota; kingdom Metazoa; phylum Chordata; class Mammalia; order Carnivora; family Ailuridae; genus Ailurus; species Ailurus styani. The sequence continues at coordinate 577,637 of LNAC01000291.1, forward strand.
AACAACAGTCTGAGGCTGAAACGTTGCGACAGCTGAGATGGAGGTTTCGGGCTCATGGTCTGTTTTTCTTTCTTTTGCTCCAGCTTAAAATAGAAACCCTACCTTTGTTGTTTCCCAGTTTTCTTCCTTCGTAAAGAAGCTGCCACGCAGCTCGATGCGGCCAGACACAGTGTACCATCCTTCTGCTCTGAGCGCTATACCGTCAGCTCTGATCCTCGCCAACGCTTCCTGCTCCCAATTAGCACAGACGATAACTGGGACGTGTCTATCTCTCCTTGCCTTTATTTTTGTCACACTGCTGTCTCTGATAGAATGCAACATGGACTCCTTATTTCTTGGATATCACATGTTCACTTTTTTTTTTTTTAAGATTTTATTTACTTGACAGAGAGAGAGATTACAAGCAGGCAGAGAGGCAGGCAGAGAGAGGAGGAAGCAGGCTCCCTGCCAAGCAGGGAGCCCGACTCAGGGTTGGATCCCAGGACCCTAAGATCATGACCTGAGCCGAAAGCAGAGGCTTTAACCCACTGAGCCACCCAGGCGCCCCTCACTTTTTAAATTAGAATTCCAAGCTGCTCCTCAATACTTTCAGGCTTTTTTGTTCTTGCTGTTCACTACTTGAATTTGTAGACCCAGAATGTTTACTCGTGTTTGGAATGGCTGTCTTAAATATTTAAATCGAAAAGAATACACAGCTTTGGAGAAGAGTGCAATACATACTTGCAGGTTATATAAACACATCGAGGAAAGAGGGAGCTTGAAGGATGTGTGCGTGCGTGCATGCTGAGTAGCCTTTCATGAGACGCTACGTTCTGCAGGGTGGCTTTTTTTTTTTTTTTTTTAAATCTGATGTTTGGCTGAAGCACAAACATAGTCAAAATGTGAAAAATTGTGGAAAGGCTAACACAATTTTAGCGCTGGTGGTTTTTTCCTTGCTCATTTATCTTGAACATATAAATGTACCCATTTCAAACAAAACAAAAGAGACTGCAATTAATGATGCCAAAGGCAAGATTGCCTGAGAGCAAATGTTGATAACAGCTCTGCAATCTGGAGACTAACTCTTTGGCTCATGGAAAAGTATGTAAGCTTGATCTGAGATTCATCCATTAATATAGGACTCTTCAAGGGGGCTGAAGGACTCTTGTAGCGCCCCCTAAGTCTCGGATACTACCAGGACCAGAAACAAATGTCCAGACTCTCTGGATGACAGTAACCAAATCTAGGCACTCAGGATTGTCACAAGCTAATCTCCTTCACGAACACAAAAGCATAAATTTTCACAAAATATTAACAAATCAAATCCAGTCCTATATGAAGGGATATACATCACAGTCCAGTAGGGATTATTCTAATAATTCAGGGGTAGTTTACTGTTTGTGAATCAGTTCATGTAATTCACCATATTAATAACAAAAAAACGTGGGTGATAGAACATACAGTCATCTCAATAGGTATAGCAAAGGCTTTTGATAATTTACTCTTAGGCCATTAGGAAGAGGTAAACTTCTTAATCTGACAAAGAATGTCCATACAAAAATTTACAGCAAACACCTGACTTTATGGTGAAATATTGAAAGCATTCCCCTAGATATGAGAAATGAAACAAGGATGCCTTCTATCTTCACTTTCATTCATCACTGTACTGGGTCTAGCCAATGCAGTAAGGCAAGAAAAGAAATTACAAGAATCGGGAAGGTAATTTCAGTAACTTTAGTAAGGTCATCAGATACATGGTCAACATACATGAAACACTGCTTTTTTTTATATCTCTGAATAAACAAATAGAATACGAAAAAAGTTAAATAACTCCATTAGAGTGGCATCAAAAATTCAAACCATCAGAGAAACAAAATTAAAAAGACACAGTATTATACCACTACCCACCCACCAGAATGACTATAACAAAAAAAATCAGATGATACAAAATGATATCAAAGATGTGGGGCAAGAGTAACTCTCCCACTCTGCTGTGGGGAGCACAAATTACAACTACTTTGGACGACTGTGTGGCACTAGAAGGTAGAGCTAAACATATATGTACACCATAACTTAATCCTTCAACTTCTAGGTATATATCCAACTGAAATATATGCGTAAGTTCATTTAAAAATATGCATAGGGCGCCTGGGTGGCTCAGTGGGTTAAGGCCCCTGCCTTCGGCTCAGGTCATGATCTCAGGGTCCTGGGATCGAGGCCCACATCGGGCTCTCTGCTCAGCAGGCAGCCTGCTTCCTCCTCTCTCTCTGCCTACTTGTAATCTCTCTCTGTCATATAAATAAATAAAATCTTTAANATATGCGTAAGTTCATTTAAAAATATGCATAAATATGCTGATTGCCTTACTGTTCTATATAGCCGAATATCAGACAGACCCTAAGTACCCATCAACATCAGATTGGATAAATAAAGTGTGGTATTTTCATACAATAATATACCATTACAGAAAAAGAAGGAATGAAATTCTAGTACATCAACAGCAGAGAGCAATCTCACAAACATAATGTTGAACAAAAAAAGCCAGATACAGGGGCACCTGGGTGGCTCAGTGGGGTAAAGCCTCTGCCTTCGGCTCAGCTCAGGATCTCAGGGTCCTGGGATCGAGGCCCGCATTGGGCTGTCTGCTCAGCAGGGAGCCTGCTTCCTCCTCTCTCTCTGCCTGCCTCTCTGCCTACTTGTGATCTCTCTCTCTCTGTCAAATAAATAAATAAAATCTTAAAAAAAAAAAGCCAGATACAATAGAAGACAGACTGAACAGTTATATTTATATGAAATTCAAAGGCAGGCTGAACTTCCCTATGATGTTAGAAGTCAAGATCATGGCTAATTTGGTAGGAAGTCAGAAGTGGGAGGGACACAGAGGGACTTCTGGGATGCGATAAAGTTTTATTTCTAGATCTAGGTGCTAGTTACAGAGGTATGTTGACCTATCAAACTTTATACTATGATTTCTACACTTTTTTTGAGTATAATTATACTTCAATTAAAAGATATCTAAAAAGGAAAGAAAAGATGGAGCCTAAAGAAACCGGGAGGTGAACGGGGCTGATACAGGTGGGTGGAGGGGAGGGATCAATGTTTTCATGTTAAAAAGTGGGGAGTCAATAGATATTATTACTTATGGAACAGGTATCATGAGCTTAACTCTTGAGGTTACAAAGGTGATGAACAGAGAAACCCAGTCTAGTGATAAAATTACAAAATGACAGTGTGTAGCAGAAGGGGATGAAATAATAAATCCTCATTCGGGAGAGCAGGGAATTGACGGGCAATGCCAAAACTGCCTAAAGAAACTTAAGTATTGTAGAACAGCAACCATTTGTGGTTGGCCATAATTCTGTGGATTTGCTGGGCAGTTCCACCACTGATTTTGCTTGGGCTCCCCCGTGGGCTACGTTCTCCTAGAGACATGGCTAGGCAGGACAGGACGGGGGGAGGGGGAAGCCTACTCGCACATCTGGCTGTTAGTGCCAACTGTGCCCTGGGGTACTTCAGTTCTCATCTACATGACCTCTCACACAACCTCCTTAAATTATGGTCTCAGGACAGCATTCCAAAAGGTCAAAAGCAGAAGTTGAAAGGCCGATTGAGGTCTAGCCTTAGGCTTTGCAAAATGTCACTTCTGCCTTATGCTACTGGACAAAGGAAGTCCCAGGGCCAACCCAGACTCAAGGGGTGGGGAAATGGATGGAATTCTGCCTCTGGACGGAAGGGGCTGCGAAGTCACGTTGCAAAGGGGTGAACCGAACAGGATAGGAGGGGCTTGCGGCCACTCTGCTAGTGTCTGCCCTCTGCCCACATTATTTACATTTCTCTCACATGCTGAAGAAACAAACACAGAAATTGACTATCTCTGGGAAGGAGAGCAGTGGGTAAGGAAGAGTGGGGACAGGGGCTTTTTCATTCTAGGCTCTTCCGTACTACTCTTTTCAAATACAAGCATGTTCTATAAAAATAAACATTTCTAATGTTATAGAAGGTTCAGGGCCTAAAAATCCCTTGCTTTAAACGGAAAAACTGGGAAGATAGTTTCTCCTATCCTCATCTAATAAATGACGAACAGTATTTACTGAGTATGGATTCTAAGAAGTGTAAGGTTCTTAGACGACTCAGACCCAACACTGTTCAGTTTTATTGGACCTCCTAAGGATTCAATTAAAAAATGTGACTGTGTATATGAAAAATGTTTCTCAAACTGTAAATTTTTTATAACGTACTACACATTATCCATTGCAACTTTTTTCATGTCGTGCCCAGCACTGTATTAAGCTGCGCAGGGACCACGAAAGGACCAGAAAATAAGGTTCCTGCCAGCATGGAATTAACAGTCTAGGTGAGGAGACAAGTTGACACCCACAAACCAATTATAGTACATTATGCGAGACTGTAAGGGCCCATGCAGACAGGGACAATTACTCTTTGTTCATTGCAGCCTCCTCAGGAACCCCACGTATAAAAAGACCTTGATAAATATGCGTTAATGGAGGGATGGATCGATTACCTGGCAGCCCCTAATTCAGAGCCTGATCGCAGGACCGACTGTGAGTGCTGGAAGTGTCTGAGAAGCAGGGATCAGAGGAGCTGCTTATACTTGGTCAAGGCACCAAGTCTGGGCTTTATGTCCAACTGGGATATGATAGAGTCACCGTGCCACAAAAGAGGAAGATGCATATTGCAGCCTGGGGGAGAGCCCCAAAAAGAAAAGACTTGGAGATGAAAAGGAGGTCACAGTAGCCTGGATGGAAGCTGGGAAGTGGGAGGAGGGCTGTAGAGTCTCCCAGAGAACCCCCCTCCTGCCACTGTGGCCGCTGGCAGACAGGAAGCAGGGCTAAGGAGGAGTGAACAGGATGGGCTAGCAAAGGACAGGAAGCACTGCGGGCACCTGAGAGGAAGGGAGGGAACAGATCCTGCCACCGGCAGGCCACAGGAGAGCCGCAGTCATGGGCACTACCGCCCCTCGCCATAGAAGAATCCTGCTTTTTCCTCCATATGGAGATTGACAGGGAAAACAAAGGTGAATTGGGCATTCTCCCACTCACCAGGACATCAGTGCCCCTTACAGGGGGAGAGACCCCAGGTATTTAATTTTTTAAAGATTTTATTTACTTATTTGAGAGAGAAAAAGAGAGGGAGAGCACAGAGGGAGAAGCAAGCTCCCTGCTCAGTAGGGAGCCCAATGTAGGACTCGATCCCACGACCCTGAGATCATGACCTGTGCCAAAGGCAGCCACTTAATGACTGAGCCACCCCGGTGCCCCAAGAGCAGTAATTTAACTAGCTAAGAGTCTTGGAGCATCCCAGAACGATGGGAAACCAGGGCTCTGGGCTCCAGCACTCAGAGCTCAAGCTCCTTAGGCAAGTTAACCACTGTTCGCCCCGGGTTTTGTCACATGAGCCCAGTCCCTGCCTCACAGGTTGACAGAACGAAATATAAGGTCCCCCATGTAAAGCTCTCAGAGGACTCCATGAGCCTTAGTATTGTTAGAGCCCCAGCGGTGAGACCCAGGAGACTGGGTGGAGGTGCTGAGCTGAGACACGCAGAGACAGCTAGCTGGGGCATCCAGGTGGGAGCAAGAACAAAACCCCAGCCCGACTGGCTGTGGGGGGTGCAAGGGAGCTACCTCTGGAAGGGCAGGTAGGGGGTATCCTGAGGATACTGGTGGTGTGTCCAGAGCAAGAAACCAGACCTTGTTCTGGAGTCAGTTGGGAGCCGAGAAGGGTTTGAGCAGGGAGGTGACTGGGTGAGAAGTGGGAGGTGGGCCTAGTGCAGGGAGCCTGTGGGGCACAGGCCCAGCTCCTGGAGAGGGTGGGAGTGTGTGGGTGCCTTTCAAATAGATCAGCTCTGACACATTCTGGGAAAGACCTAGGGCTGAGATGTAATTCTGATTCTTAGGACCTTATCTCTTTTACAACGAGCTTCAAAGGGGAGAAGCCTGGGTGACAAGACAGGAGATAAAGGGCCACGTTAATGATTGGAGAGGCAATATGGTTCAGGAAAGCATCGATATGCCTGGTCTAATCATTCACAGAGAAAGCGTCTGCAAGAGAGGCGCTCGAGAAGGACAGCTCTGCACCCCTGACAAATGAGCTGCAGGCCAGATGTGGTCAGGCCTTGGGCGATGTGAAGAATGGGTTGTTCCGTCAATCTCCCTCAAATCTCTTCAGGGTCCCATTGCCCCATTAGCACTACCCTTTCTCTCAATTGCCCAGACCAAATGGCCACATCCAAATACACTATGTCTCCATGTGCGGTGTGGTGTAGACGTTTGAATCTCCACAGTGCCACTCCCCACCTGAGCCCTATGAGCAGGAGACTTACGTTGGCCCCTTGAAACCTATGGGGAAATCGAGATAAGAATGAATCCCTCAGCGGTGGACTTCCTACTGGGAGCCTCAGTCTCTTCCTTTAACACAAAAGGAAATCTGGTGAAACTCTGACCTCAACTGACTGCTGAGTGTAATACTGAGAAAGCTCACATGTTTCCCTTTCATGTTGACCCTAAAAGCTACAGTTGCTGTTGGCTCCTAATACGAAGCTATGTCCCAATCTGTGAGAACATCCAAACTTATGATCAACTCAGAGTCAGGTGCTAGGGTGCATGTTCCAGAGACTTGCAGGTGCTTTCAGCCCAAATTGTCCTTTTCTGAAAAAACTGACGTGAACTGTTGACGCTGGTGAAACATTTCCAAAATGAAATGCAATTCAGTACGTTTTCTGGATGTGAAACGTTAGGAAGACCGAAACCTATGTAAGAAGGTAGTAATCCAAACCAAAGCCAAGAAATGGGACATGATTTTAAGCAACCGATAGATTGAAGGAAAAGAAAAACCATCTGACCTTGACATCAATGTGCCCCCTCCCTTCCGAGGGGCCCACAGGTCCTGACCCGGGACTCACCAGGAGGACCATGTGATCCCAGGGTATTGTCCCTGCCTGCGGTGGGCAATAATTAAACAATCGTAGTAACACGTATGCATTTTCTTATGGGTTCTAACTTTTTCAGTCAACCATAGAGAAAGCAGGGAAGCCTTTATTACAATTGCAGAGCTGAATGGAGAGCGTCGGAACGTTGACAACATAAAAGCAAAGTCGTAGCTGACAAAGGGGTCTAGACTAATTCAGTGGGTTGGCTAGCATCCTCCATGACAATAAAATTACTGAGGAGGAATCCAAAGCAATCACATCAACATGAAATGCCCAAATCCTACATTTGGTAAGTTTGGCAGATTTTTTATTCATCACACTGCATTTTAGAGAATTGGGCTGCTTCTTACAGAAGATAAGAGATGAAAGAGAGTGACCTTGTCTTTCACACAGGGAAGTAAATTACTGACTGAAGGTGAAGAGAACAAAAAAACAGAGGTTCAAGCATAGTATTTAAAGCTAAAAATACCAGCAATGAGGAATTTTTAGAAAATAATGGAACTATCAAGCCTCAGGAAAAGAAGAGGTAGGGGAAGTACAGTGTCATGTGACCTAAATCTGCATCATTGTTCTTTTTTTTTTTTTTTTTACGATTTTACTTCTTTATTTGAGAGAGAGAAAGAGAGCACAAGCGGGGGTGGGGGCAGGGAAGGGCAGAGAGCGAGGGAGAAGCAGACTCTCCACAGAGCAGGGAGCTCCATCCCAGGACTCCGAGATCATGTCCTGAGCTGAAGTCAGATGCTTCACTGACTGAGCCGCCCAGGCTCCCCACACATCCTACTTTCTTAACAGGAGTCACTAGAATGTCCTAAAGCTGAGGAAATTAAGAAACTGCGATCAAAGCTTATTGTTTTTGAATAAAACACAGGAGAATGGGACTAGGTTTGGGACACGTAGGCAAGGAGACTGTTGTTTGGCATTTTAAGCTCCCTTTTGCTATTTTGTTTTCTACCAGGTGCATCAATGTGTCAATAAAATGTTTAGGGGGGTGTGTGTGCCATCTTTGTTTTCCTAGGTCTACCCTTGTCGTTGGCACAATAGCGATGCAATGACAACAATAGGAAAACCGTCTGGGTTCGGTGCCTACCAGGCTGAGCCGACAGCTTCACAAAATTTGTACTTATTCCTTACACGGCCCTGCAAGGCAAACAGTCTGTCCTTCCAACGAGGAAGCAGATGAGAAGGAGTTCCAAAAGAAAAAAGAAAGGATTGCCCAAGGACACACCACTAGTTAATGGCAGGATCTGAACCCAGGTCCTAAAATCCAGCAGGATTTAAATTTACGTCTGACACTCTCTAAGACCTGGGGATTTTTATTTGATTGTTTGTTTTTTAAACTAAACCAGCGTTTGAAGGAATAATTGTGAATAAATGACTGTGAATAAGTGAATGCCTACAAAACTTAAAGTCAGTTATATTGTTCCATGCCTCAAAAAGTGTCATTCTACCAAGTAGCACTACCTAGATCCAAAAAAGCTTTAGATTCATAAACTGACTCAGCCTGAAATAATTGGAAGAAACTCTTGTAAAGTCATAAAAAAGGCCTGGTAGAAGCCAGAGGGAAAATTTAGATTCTTTAAAGTAAGTGGAGAGATTTTGTCCAGTAATGGAACAAATTGAAATAATCCAGGCTGAAAGAACACTGGGTAGTAAATACATATTGAATCAACCTCAACACTTTCAGCTTTCTGGACTAAAATACCTTTTTCATGCAGATTTAAATGGTTTAGGCATTAGGGCTTAATGCAAAATTAGCCTCAGAGGCTGTGACTTTGAACCCAAAGAAGGTCATCTGGAGGCAATGCAAGGGCGTGCCCGGCCTCAGGCTCCCCATAACCGTTTGATCACTCACTCTATCAGTGAAAAAGGTGGAGGGCACCCCCCTCCCTCATAGCCGTACTTACAAATTATATTCTTATATACTGGATTAAGACACACAGGATAGCACATACACAAAAAATAGGAAATGTAAGAGGATGAACTTGATACTGCATATAAACAGAAGTTCTACTGTTTCTTCTTACTCTCTAATGGGTAGTCTTGCACAACCCCAGCTACACCCCGCTTAAAACTATCCTGGTCTAGAGGCGCCTGGGTGGCTTAGTCCGTTGAGCATGGGACTCTTGATCTTGACCAGACCCTCTTGATCTCGGCTCAGGTCTTGATCTCACGGTCGTGAATTTGAGCTTGTGTTGGGCTCCCTGATGGGTGAGGAGCCTACTTAAAAAAATAAAATAAAATACTGGTCGAGGAGCCTACTTAAAAAAATAAAATAAAATACTGGTCTCTAGGGTGGATTATCACACACTGAGCAAGCAGCCATGGAGGAAAAAACGGTCTACAGAAGAAAACAAAAGTATAATTAGAGTTCGCATTTATTAAGGACTCACCTTGTGCTAGGCGCTGTTCTAGGCAGTTTGTATTAACTCATTTAATCCTTACAACAGGATTGTTGGGCAGGTTATGCTCTTAATCTCCAGTTTACAAGAGGCAAGATTGAGGCCCTGAAAGATTAAATGGTTTACCTGAGGTCACACAGCTGATAAGGGTTGGAGCTAAATGGCCTTTTAAAAATAAACATTTATTTTGGAATGATGTTTGATTTACAGAAAAGTTGCAAAGACAGCACGGAGAACTCTGCTACACCAGTCACCCAGCCTCCCAGCCGCTAATGTCCCCTCTCACCATGGTCCATCCACACAACTGAGAAACCAACGTTATCGCATTACTATTAATGAAACCTCAGGATTATTTGGGGTTCACCAGTGCTTTCACTAACGTCCTCTTCCCGTTCTAGGATCAAATCTAGAGTATCCCATTGCATCTAACTGTCCTGTCTCCCCAGTCTCCTCTAGTCTTTGACAATTTCTCAGTCTTTCCTTGTGTTTTTATGACATTAACATCTACGAGAATCACCAGGCAGGCACCTTGTAGAATGTATTTCAGTTTGGGTTTGGTTGATGTGTTTCTTGCAATTGACCTGGAGTTATGAGTTTTTGGAAAGAAGACCACAAATATGAGACGTCCTTCTCATCACGTCATGTCAGGGGGCACAGGATAGGGACGTGGCATCGCCATTGAGGCTACCCTTCCTCACATGATGAAGGGGGTGTTTGTCAGGTTTCTCCACTGTATAAAGTTATCATTTTTCCCATTCTATACTCAGTTGTTGGAAGCAAGTCAATAAGCCTGAGCCATCGTGGGGAGGGGGAAGAGATTAAGCTCCACATTCTAGAACGAGGAGTAGCTACATCTACATATATTATTTGGAATTCTTCTGTAAGGAATATTTGTCTCTTATCCCTCATTTATTTATTCAATCATTTACTTACATCAATATGGACTCATATGTATCTGTGTTATAGTTGGGGTTGTACCACAGTACTCTGCTAATTATTCTGTTGTTTAAATTGTTCCAGCATTGGCCACTGGGTACTCTTCCAGGTTGGCTCCTGTGTCTCTGACTTGACGTATCCTCCATCCATGTGGTTGGGTTTATTTTCTTTGCTTTAGCTCTTACTTATTCTCTGGCGCTGTAAGACACTTCAAACTCATCTTGTGTAGTTCTTGCTCTAATCCTAGAATTAGTCATTTCTCCAAGGAGCCCTGGTTTCTTTCCTTGGAAATAGATACTTCATTGGTGTGCTCACTGCTACCAGCATGTCATTGCTTCTGGGTCCTTTTAGTGATCAGAGCAAGGACATACATGTATGTACACTAACTCATGTATACAAGCATCTCAACAACAGTTTCTGTGTCTATCTACCTGTCTGTCTACCGATCTATCTACCTATCCAAACATGAGTTCATCTTGATGGCTTTCCACTCTAATCCAGTACCCCAGAGGTTGTTTTAGCTTTTCTCTCTTGCTTATCTGTAACTTTCCTCTCTAACCATGAGAAATCAGGCTCCCAGTATCTGCCATCCATTACTTATTTGTTCAACCCTGGTCTATAGATACAGCAGTTTTAGAAGTGCTAGCCTATACCTCTGTGAGAAACGACTTGACCAAGTGGAGTACAGTGTTTTTGAACATTTCTCTTACCTTTAGCCTGGTAACTTTTCCCAGAGTTACTTAAGTCAGCTCCTTTGGTCCCCACGCACTTCAGTGCTATTATATCACCATTTTGCATCAGTCAGGGTTCTGCCAAAGAAACAGAGTCACAATAGGACATGGAGGTGGATACACACACGGTGTTCCTTTGCTTGTAGGTGACTATCCTATCCCTGAGTCTGCACATCATCCTCCCCTATGTGTCTGTGTGTCTACATTTCCCCCTTTATAAAGACACAGTCATATTGGGTCAGGGCCCACCCTAGCAACCTCATCTTAACTCGATCATCTGGAAAGATCCTATTTCTAAGAAAGATCACATGACAGGTACTTGGGTGAAGACTCCAACATCTTTTGCAGGGCACAGTTCAACCCATAACTCTAGGCACGTCTGAAATCCATAGAGCAGACCATCAGGAAGGGCAAGCTGGAAACTCTCAGGCAGGGCCCAAGCTGCTATCCATAGGCAGAATTTCTCTTACTCAGGGAAGCCTTAGCTCTGTTCTAAGATCCCTCTTCTGATTGAATCAGGCTCATCCAGATTACCTTGGGTAATATTCCTCATTTAAAGTAAACGGATTATGGGGCACCTGAGTGGGTCAGTAGGTTAAGCATCCAACTCTTTATTTCAGGCTGGGTCATGATTTCAGGGTTCTGAGATAAAGCCCCAGCGTGGAGCCTGCTTAAGATTCTCTCTCTCCCTCTCCCTCTGCCCCTCCATACCTCTAAAAAAAAAAAATAAATAAGTAAAACAAACTAATTATGGATTTGAATCCCATCTACAGAATACCTTCACAACCGCACTAGCTTTGATGGAATAAATAGGGACGATAGCCTGACCAACTTGACAATGGCACACTGTGATGCATTTAGATGCATTTGCCATAGCCTGCATTCCACAAGATGCCCTGTGAGGTCAGAGAATATCCAAACCAAACCCAGGAACTGCTGTAACTATGAATCCAGAGGTTTTATACCTCTTTATACCTTGGAACAGAAAGGGACTATATTTTTTTAAGAAAGGGTTACAAGATCATTTCCTTAAAATAGCAGCAAAGACAAGGAGGGGAGAGTCTTGGGGCAGCAGAAGGAGCTCCAAATGCACAGTTGCTTGCCTGCAGCTCTACCGTGCAGATCGGATGGAGGCTGACATCAAGAAAACAGGTAAAATTTTCAGGATAGAATCAGCAATTGCATTCTGGAAATCCATCCGGTCTACTCCAAGTTGCCCACACAACCTACCCTCCCCCCCAACACACACACATAGAGGGGACCTAATGCTTTACCCTCCATAGAGTCCACAGTTACGGTTCAAAGACCCCTGGGAACAAGGGTGATGCAAATCAACCACAGATGCCCTTGCGCATCTTTGGGAAATCCTCTCCTGCTTTCTAGCCAGAATCTCAGACCCCTCCTCGGAGGGCAGAATTAAACTTTCCCCTCCCCTGCTGAAGGAGGTAGCCTGGAGTCAAGGATGTTACAATGTGAGGCTAATTACTGTAGCCTTTTAATATTCTCTTCTCTGAGGCCCTCCTGGGAAGGATAAAATAAAACCCTGCATAATAATAGGTGAAATGAATGGTGGACTGGGAACCTTCAGTGCCTGTGTGACCTTGGACAAAGTAGTTGACCCAGACCAGCAATCTCATTAACACAAAGGGAAAGGGAGTGAGAGAAAAGGCCCCTTTCTTCTCCTGGCCAGGGTGAGGAGAGTCAGGCTGGAGCTGCGGGATGTCACAGAGGACTTGTCTGGAAAACAGACCCAGGGGGCCGCACTGCCTTGTGGGAGACACACTGCCTAGTTCTCCAGCCTGGGGTCCTCCGTTACACCGCACTGCCTTGTGGGAGACACACTGCCTAGTTCTCCAGCCTGGGGTCCTCCGTTACACCGCCCCACAATTTTTGTTCAGCTGACAGGCTCCGTTTTATTCGCCCAATGGCTTTTGTTTTGTTTCCTTTTCATCATGAACTATATCACAAACACGGAAGGGTAGAAAAAGCTTCTGTACGGTTTGGAAACTAATAGTAACATGAACACCTGCGTATTTGCCCTTCGGGAAGAGAAATAAAGCCTTACCAAACCTTAAAATCCTCGTGTGCCTCCTCCGGCTCAACCCCCCGGAGCTAACCTTCCTGGCCTGATTTTTGTGCCAGCGGCCTCCCTTGCCTTCTCTTATCACCCATGAATGTAACCGCTAAAAATAGATTCATTTTGGTTTTGACATTTATATCAATATAGTCATACTCTTATGAGTTTCAACTGTGATTAGCTCCTCATGCTTGGTTTTCTGCTTCTCAGTCTCCTTCATGCTGCTGAGGGCGGCTGTGTGGGGGTCCACTCTTTACCCCCACTGTGTTAGCGGTATTGCTCTACACCCTGAATCACAGACACCACCATCTATCCATTCTACTGTGGATGGACACCCAGGCTGTCTCCAGTTTGGAACCACTGAGAACAACACAGCTGTGAATGGTCTTGTTATGTGTGTCCTGCTTCTTCAGGCAGGAGGAGAGCTGCTGGGACGCGGAGCATGTGGACGGTCAGCCTTACGGGGTCCCACTCTGTCATGCCACACTGTTTCCCACAGTGCCTGTGCCAGTTTAGATCCCCACCAGCAGCTCAAATGATTCTCTCACCTCACCCCCCAGCCAGAAATCATCAACCTTGTTTTTGCTAGTTTGGTGGTATGAAATGGTTTTGCATTGTAGTTTTCATGTGTAATTCACCAGTTGATAAGGAGCTTCCACTCCTTCCTCTCCTTCCTCTGCTCCTCCTCCTCCTCCTTCTTCTTAAGATTTATTTATTTATTTTAAAGAGACAGAGAGTGAGAGCAGAAAAGAGGGGCAGAGAGAGAAGGAGAGAGTAAATCTCCAGCACAATCCCCACTGAGCGGGGAGCCTGACGTGGGTCTCCATCCCCCGACCCTGAGATCATGACCTGAGCTGAGATCAAGTCAGATGCTTAACCAACTGAGCCCCCCAGGTATCCCTGCTTTGCTCTTATTGCTTCATAAGAGTTGCTCTATATCCTGAAAGTCCTTTGTAGTTATATACTGTAAATCTCTCTCTCAATTTGTATCCTCTGTTTACTCTCTTAAAGTTATCTTCTGAAAAAAAAAAAAAGGTTCTCAGGTTGAACATAGCTAAATTTGCAATGATTTATCACAAGTGTGGATCTGTAGTAGGGAGAGTCCCACGACCTTCTGCTGCTTCTTCAGCCTTGTTTGGACCATCCTTGGCCTTTTGATCTTCTATACGAATTTAAGAATCTGCTTGTTTTGGTCTACCAAACAAACAAAACCAAACTCCTACTGGAATTTCACTAAGTCTGTAGATCACAAAGGGAGGAATTTACATCTTTGTAATATTGTCTTCCTATTCAAAATGTAAACATGGTGTAGGCCACAGTTTTAGGGCTGAAGTCTTTCAGAAAAGCTTTGGAGTTTTATCTATAAAGACTCACATCTCTCTTTTAAAGGTCCTTCTAAACACTTTCTACTTTTTGTTGCCAATGTAAATAGTATCTTCTAAAATTATATTTTTCTAACTAATTGCCTCTAGTATATAGAAATGCAACTGAATGTTTTTTGCAACTGATTTTTATGTCAATTTTATGTGCAGCCACCTTGCTAAACTCAACACCAGTAATGAAGATATAGATTATTTTGGAATTTCTACACCTGAAAACAGTTTTGTTTCTTCCTCTCCAATTCTTATTTTTCATTTCTTTTTCTTGTTTTATTGTCCTAGCTATGACCTCCAATACACTGTTGAATGGGAATATTGGACGTGGGCATTTCTATCTTACCCCTTGAATTTAACCTCTTGACTATTAATGATGTTTGTTGTAGGTTTTTTAGAGGTCCTTGTTTGGATTAACAAATATCTCTTCTATTCCTCGCTTCCTTTAATTGCATTCCAAAAGTTTCAAAACAATATTTTTATCATATTCATTTCTATGTATTTTTAAATTTCCATTATGATACTTCCTTTGATCTATGAGTTGTTAAAGCATGTTTTTCATTTCCAAACATAAGGTTTTTTTCTCATTATAATTTTTGTTATTGATTTCTAACTTAATTACTTTTGAAATTTATTCATAGAAAATTCCATTTATACTTAAAAAGATGAAATAATTTCCAACCACAGAGTACAATATTCTCTATATGACTCTTTTATCAAGCTTATTAATGTATTCTTTAAATCTTCTATATCCTTACTGATATTAATCTGCTGAATCTATGACTTACTGACAGAGATGTGTAAAATCTACTAGCGCAATGGATTGGTCTAGCTTCCCCTGTCATGCTGTCATTTGTTTGCTTTATGTATTTGGAGCATAAATAGATCAATAATGATAGATGATAGATGGAGATAGATAGATAGATAGATAGATAGATAGATAGATAGATAGATAGAGATAGTCTTATGAGTTTGAAGTTGTTTTATGTGTTTGGGAAATAAAGGTTTTACTGCCATGTAGTGACCTCCTTATCATTCATAAAGCTGTTTGCCTTAAAGTCTTTTTTTTTCTTATAGTAATATATTTTTCCAGCTCTCTTTTGATTAGTATTTGCCTATTGTATTTTTCTCCCTCCTTTAACTTCTAACTTATTTCTACATCCTTATGTTTAAAACGTGTCTCATGTAAGTAGCATATGCTAGATTATTTTTTATCCAGGCTCTACATTTTTGTCTTTTGTTTCAAGTTTTTATTTAAGTTCCAGTTAGTTAACATATAGGGTAATATTATTTTCCAGAGTAGAATTTAGTGATTCATCACTTACATATAACACCCAGTGCTCATCACAAGTGCCCTCTTTAATTCCCACCACCCATTTAGCCCATTCTCTACCCACCTCCCCTCCAGTAACCCTCAGTTTGTTCTCTGCAGTTAAGGGTTTGTTCCCTGGTTGGCCTCCCTCTCTTTTTGTTTTCCTTTCCCCTATGTTCATTGATTTTGTTTCTTAAATTCCACGTATGAGTGAAATCATATAGTATTTGTCTTTCTCTGACCGACTTATTTCGTTTAGCATAACACATTCTAGCTCCATCCACGTCATTGCAACTGGCAAGATTTCATTCTTTTTGATAGCTGAGTAATATTCCACTATATACACATGTGCGCGCGCGCACACACAGACCCCACATCCTCTTATATTCCATTGTGTGTATGTGTGTGTATACTCACCACATCTTCTTTATCCATTCATCAGCTGTTGGACACATGGGCTATTTCAATAATTTGGCCATTGTTGACTCAATTTTTGTCTTTGAACTGGGAAGTTTAGTCCTGTTGTATATATCATAAGTACTAATATATTCAAATTTATTTCTAATATCTTGCTACATGTTTAAATTTGTCTCACTTTTTCTGTTTTTCCACACTCCACTCCTTGTGAACTAAGTGAAGTTTTTTATTTATTCATTTGTATTTCGTTGTTGTTTCCCCTATTGATGTCTATTTGTTTGGAAGTTATATTCTCCACACCTTTTCTTTTTGTGGTTGCCCTAAAAATTTTAAGATGCGTTTTTCATAATCCTAAAGTTAATGTCTTTAACCTCCTCCTGAAAAATTAAGGTCTTTAAATGTTCTTTTTTAATTCCAATTATTCCCACACTCAACCCAGTGTTTACATTGTCTGACAGTTTACTTCTAATATGTTTTCACCCTGAAAATGTGATATTATTATCATTTTATAGAGTTAAGTTTTATTTATCCACATACTTAGGATATATTTGTGCACTATTCCTTCTCGTATCTCCTATTGTCCCTCTTGGACCATTTTCTCCCACCTGAAGTATATTGTGTAGAATTTCATTTAGCAGAGACCTTCTGACGGTAAATAATCTGTTTTATTTCTTTTATTTTAAACATCTTTACTTTGCCCTACATTTTGAAACAATCATTTGGCTGGATATAGAATTTTTGTTAACAATTATTTTCTGATGGGTGCCTGGGTGGCTCAGTGGGTTAATGCCTCCGCCTTCAGCTCAGATCATGGTCTCGGGGTCCTGGGATTGAGGCCCGCATCGGGCTCTCTGCTCGACAGGGAGCCTGCTTCCTCCTCTCTCTCTGCCTGCCTCTCTGCCTGCTTGTAATCTCTCTCTCTCTGTCAAATAAATAAATAAAATCTTTAAAAAAACACACACACAATTATTTTCTGTCAGCGCATTATGCCTTCTGGCTCCCATTACAGTGGAGAGAAGTTAGCAATAATGCTAATTGCCATGCTTTTTGTCAAAGACCCATCTTTCCTCTTTGGCTGCTTTCAACATCACCTCTTTTTCTTTATTCTGTAGTTAATGTGTCTAAGAATGTGCTTCTTTTTATTCATCCTCCTTTGGGTCTGTTGAAGATTAGTGTCTTCAAAGTGTTCTTAAAAATTCTTGCTCATTATCTGTTAGAATGAAATCCTCTCCCCATATCTAATCTGAATTTCTCATTTGGTTCTCTCTCTCTCTCTCTCTTTCTAATTTTTGCCTTCTTTTTTGTATTTCTTAACTTCTCAAATTTGTATCCACAATAGTGTCATTGCATCCATCTTCATTATTTCTCTCTAACTGTGTCTAATTTTCTGGTTATGCCATCATTTGAGGTTTTCATTTCAATTAGTATATTTTTCATATTCAGATAGGAGTTGTATTTGGTTGGTTCTTTTTCAAATCCACTTGCTCCCTGCCCACATTTTCAAGACTCATTTACCTCCCAGAGCTCTTGGTTTCAGTTTGTTTGGGAACTGAGAGGATTATCTTGTTTCCACGTTGGCTTAGAGATGCATTTGTTAAGATTTAAAGAAATACTTTATCCAGTATTTCGGTTGTTTTGGATGGGAAAATTGTTCTGGCTATCCAAGTCACTCCATTGCAGGAACCAGAAATGATCAAGCTGTTTTATTTTTAGCCAAAGCTAATTTCCAGATCGCTCTGCACCTGTAAACCTGAAACAATTTGCATGAACGCTCCTTCCCTTTTGAGCTAAAAAGAATTTCCAAAGAGGATAACCAATTTACTTCCATTAGAGGGAAATCAAGCCAGTCTTCCTGTTCCAGAGGCTCCCAGAATGACATTGCTAACTCAGATTTGAAACTAATCTGTCAAATCTACTTCTACTAGCTAAGGTTCATTAGGCTAAGACTTCCTACTGTTTGCCCAGCATATGTGTATTTTAAGTGTCCCCTCCGTTTTCACCACTCTCTCTGAGGTATGTATTAGGATGTGTTCCATTTCACAGATGAGCAAACTGAGAAGAGAAATGGTTATGAAATTTGCCCAAAGAACATGGTGGAAGTGGGAGGAAGTTGGGCTCCAGAGCATACGCTCTTAACCTCGCTACTATGCTATCTCTGTTAGAAGGTGAGAAGCCGGGGCAGAAGGAGCACCTGAGAAATAGGACGCATGTAGGATTTTTCAGGGGAAACTGCTCCTCTAGCATCATGGTTTTTCACCTGCACAGCCCACCAGAAGCACCCAGGGTGTGTTTTCAAAATATATTCGGCACCTCCCAACTAGAGATTCTAATTCCATTGGTTGGGGGTGGGGTCTTTTGTCAAGTCTCCCCTGCGGTTCTGGGGGACCCCCCCCCTTGGTCAGAATCACTCCTCTGTGGGTTTTCAAGGGCTCCTCTCTCCCTTTGTTCACATTTTAGAATGCTTTACTAGGTTTTAACTTCCCAGAAAAAAAGACATTGGGCAAGAAAGAGAGTTGTCATCTCACCAGTCACCATCTGGATGTCCTTGAGCAATTCACTCCCCCAAATCTGAGCGTCAGTTTCTTCCTGTATAAAATGAGAGTCTGTTTTAGTGCTAACATTGAAGATTCTTGGTCACTGAATAAGCCCAGTCTCTTTTGGATCTGCACTGTATAGCAGCGGGTCAGGGCTCAGAGAAGGGAAGTTCTGGCTTCAGTTAGGCCTGGGGGTTACTTATGGGGTTCATGTACCCCTCACTCCATACGTGTGGATGTTTGGAGGACAGAGTTACCACACGATGTTGCCACCTAAGTGATCCTGAATGATCTCCAACACAGAAGACCCTTCCTGAAAGCCCATGCTCTCTCCTTGCTAGTTAAGTGCTTAAGAAAAGCAAGAACTACAATTTAACTGGGGAAGAGTCACTAAGGGACAAAGTCCTAAAAAAAGACAGGGAGGCCCAGACTGAGAATGCCACCCACCTCCACTCACATACCCCCTTCTGTCAAGGCTGCTGAAGCCATCTGGTCAGAAAGAAGCTGCTTTTAAGGAATTTGGCTTTGTTGGGCCTGCATATACAATTCCAACACAGATGTTCCTTGGCAACCAAGCGCCTGACTTCTCTGGACCAACATGGCGACAACTCTCCCTCCCTGGCTGGTTCTGGCCCGGAGGTGCTCCAACTTAGTCCTTCCATTCAATGCTCCTGGCCAGAGCCCTCCTAACACTGCTGGCTCTCGCCCCAAAGGTAACCAAACATTTCCCCCACAGGGCTGAGCTGGATGTCCTCCTCCTCAGGGCTCCCTACCCTGTGCTTTATAGGGTTTCACAGCTCTGCTTTGTCTGTGCTCCCAACGCCAAAAGTCAGGGAGAAGTCCCTCCACGTGTAGTTAGAAACATGCAGGTGATATGCTGAGGTTTCTGAGGACCCCACCCAGCCCTGGGCTTTGATTCATAAGTCAACCTCACCCATTCGAGTGAGAGATGACCTAGCTTCTCCACCAGCTCCTGGCCCATCCCTGGATCACAACCTATGCCTCTCCTAGACACCCCTGGCCTCCTGTGACTGCCCCTGTAACTCCCAGGCGACAGGTCATCCATTTCTAAGGAGCAGGGTTTAGGCCTTCATTCTGATTCCCTCACAGAGGTTCCTTAGAAAGGCCGCCGGGCAGGGGATGGAGAGGGTGGTGGTGGAAATGGAGGCCAGGAGGACCTGGTTCTATACCAAATAAGATAATGGGTTTAGTGTGCTACCTGGAGTACAGAAGGGCTCACTAGAGGTCCACTATTATTCAAGGGCCGGGCAGGTGGCAGACCTTCCAGACAATGTTGGAAGCACTCTGCATATATTCTCCACAAATCCTAATACATTTTGTTCAGGCTATTATTATTGTCACCATTTCATAGCTGAAGAAACAGAAGTTCATAAAGGTTAAATGATTTGTCCAATGTCACACAGCTAGCAGAAGTCATTTCAAATACAAATGAGTCCAACTCCAAAATCTGGACTCTTTCCACTATTCTAGGCTGTCTTAGCTCCCCTACGAAAAGGCAACCTTCTCAATGCATTTGTTTCTTAAACAAAAAACCGTTTCTTAAACTGACAAATTTTTTTTTTAAAAAAGATTCATAAGAGCTATTAGGAAAAAAAGGCCAATTACTCTCATCAATGTGAGTATTATAATAGAGCAACTATGCTCTGACTTCCTGGAAGCCGGAAGAGGGAAATGAAACAGGTGAAATTTGTCTTCCTGGGCCCTCCTTTCCTGAAGGCTTTTGCTCCCACTCCTTCCCCCAACCTCCCTCACCCCCAGCATCTACTTCTATTCCTCTCCTGGAAGGGTTCTGGGATTCTGGTGCCTGATTCTCACCCCAGACAACATCCCATGCCCTACCCTGTCTCTCTTCCCTCAGCCTGGTAGCCTGCACTCAGTGATTACTTTTTCCTGTATTTGCTGCTTGCATAAAAATGAGAGAGTAAGTCCTGTGCACTAAAGGATTGATCGGGCAGCACAGGTAATTATAGACAGAGTATGGTGGAATGAGGAGCCTGAGGTTTAGAGAGGAAGAGCAGTAGGCATGTCTCCAATGGAGGAAGCATCTTCCATAGGTGGCAGGGGTAAAAGGGAGAATTCAGAATGGCAGTTTTTGGGGACCCCACATATTGTACCCAAGGTCTCCTGCTTGCTCTACCATGGGTTTGGCCTGCTGATCCTCTTAACAGATCAACACAAGGTCAAGTAAATTTCACTAAAGAATCCTGGAAGAACAGGACTGCTTCCCTGGCCACTGTATCCATCTCCCGCTCTTCTGGTGTGCAGGGCACAGGCAGTTAATGAAATCCTATAGCCAAGGCAAGAGCCGGTCCACCTATTCCTAATTTCCCGAGATGGAAGGTATTTTGAGCATCTGAGAATCCACACATAAACAAAGCATTTACTGTAAACTGGATGACTGTGTCTCCCACTACCATGAACTACTATTTCATGAAGATACCAGACATTGTGGAGTTTATTGTGCTAGGTTCTTCTGATTTTAAGGAAGGGGAGAAGGGCTCCTTGGTGCAATGCCATCGAATGATGAAGGAGGCGGACTCTTATGGTGTATCAGTCAAGGTTTCCAAAGAAATAGAGCCAATAGAGGTAGGAGATGATGCTGCAAGCTTGGGGCAGAGTATCTTCTCCAGGAAACTTCAGCTTTTGCTTTTAAAGTCTTCCACTGATTGGGTGAGGCCCACCCACATTATTGAGAAGAATCCTCTTAACTTAAAGTCAGCTGATTGTAGATCTCAACCACATCTACACAGTGTCTTCATAGCAAAACTCTGATGGGTATTTGATCAAATAATGTGTAGTATAGCCTAGCCAAGGTGACATAAAGTGAACCATCACACATGCAAATCCAGGAACAGGTGCCATCAAGGCCTTGTGGGGCCAGGAACAAAGAATGGTTCTGGATCTACTAGTCCCAGAGATTAATGTGATTCAGCCACTTCCTCCCAATCTCTTCTGCTCCCAAATGGCCCATTCTTTGTATACATTCAGTTCAGATTTCCCAGAGAGAAAACATATTGATTCAGGCCATTTGCTCCATCCTAGGCCACGTTAAGGTCAAAGGGAGGATCGGTTGCCCTGGAGGTGGGTGATCTCTCCGTGGCCCAACCACTGTTTGTCCCTGTGCAAAGGCCAGCAGTGGCTCTGTGTCAGGCAGGCTGCTGCGGGCCAAGGAGCTTCAGCTAGGTGAGAATGTGGAGCACAGCAGGCTCCTTTCCGCACAGCGCTACCACACCTTTCCACCACTTACTGGATCTTAATCACACACACTGCTGCACACAACTCACCTCTCCCAGCGAGGAGACCACCAAAGATGCATGTCCAATAGGCAGTGTGTGCAGCGGCCGTGGGGGGCGGCCCCTTACAAAATTGTTTCTCAGCCTCGAGGCCACAATCCCTTGTTGAGACTCACTCCTTTCATGTTCCCTCTGCAACCTTTTCTAGGGATCATTCCTGATCCTTCTGCAAACAAAGGGCAAATGGTGAATGTAACCCCCACCAACACATCTAGTAAATACAATGGAAGGAAAACAAAACATTCTGAAGCTAGCAATAACTAAAGTAATAACATCTACCTTTCTTTATAAAAAAAAAAACTGGAGGAGAATATGGTACAATTACCCAATTTTCAGATATTTTAGCAGGGAGGGGGCAATAAACCTTAAAAATTGGAAAGTAACAGGCCCTTAATTCTAGAGTTAGTCCCAAGGCTGTACCTAACATTTGTCGCTCCTTTCCTCCCTTCTTCCACATTGCCTTTGCTTTTTACTCAGTGGAGAAGAGTCTAACTTTTGCTCTCAGGAAGTCTTTTGGCTGCAAATAATAGAAAATCCAACTCACAGTGGCTTAATAAGGATTTATTTTTCTCATATAACAAGATATAGAAAGCAATTTCTGGAGCTGGTCTAGCAATAATGTCAGGAATCTAGGGGACACATCTCCATTCCACTCTCACCCTCTGCCTCCTGATCCGAAGACGCCACTGTGGGCGTCCTGGCCATGTTCAAGGCAGAAGGACTAGAAAGAGAGTGACACTGGCTGCATCCTGACTTTCTACCAGCAAAGCCAAAGCTTTTCTAGCAGCGTCCAGCAGGCTTCTCCTTCTGTCTCCTTGGCCAGAACCCCATCACACCACCGCTCCTAGCTGTGTTGGAGGCTGTGAAACCAAATATCCAGCAAAGAGAGAGAGAAATGTCATAACGGGCTTACACCAAATGTGATTCTTTGACTGGTCATGGCAGACTCCCTTCCTCCAAACAAGATGAGCAAGAAAGAGGTGGGGAAATGGCTGTGTAGTTGGTGCACCTGCCTATGTGATAGAGCCACAGTTCTTGGCCACCTTTCATAGTCCCCTCCACCCAATTTTATCATAGCAACTTCCCTGGGTAATCAACACCAAGCTCTTTTGCCAGTGCCCTGGACCCCCCAGCCTTTAGCAAACCGGTTCCATAGGGTTTTCATCATGATCCTCAAGGGAAGGATCTCTCCACTGGGTAGCGAAACTTCCAGATCAGCGGGGTCCAGCTGCAGCGGGAAAAATGCATCATCAAGGATAAGCATGAGTGGACCCCTAACTCCACCTGAAGATTCTTGGCTTTTTTTTTTTTTTTCCGGCTATGGGGGGAGATAGAAGCATATAAAAGAACCAAAAATTCTTCATGAATTCATAGCTGCTTTTTCTCATTATATCTTTTCTCAACCAGTCGTTACCAAACAAGACTGATATGAGCGTCTATGAAGACTTTTTGACTTTCATAAGGGGTTCCTTATGCCTGAGGGAAGACAGAGGCCCAGTGGTCCAGTAGGAAGATGTCCAGGAGTTAGGAGCTTTGGGGGCTAAGGCTGGCTTTGTAGCTACCTAACCAGCCGTGCGATTTTGGAGAGACCATCTCCCTTGGCAGGATCCCGGCAGCGAGCTCTGTAAGCTCTGCAGGATGGGCTAGATAATCGCAAAGGTCCTTTCCAGCATGCAACATTTTCTACTAATTTATTAGGTCTAAAATTAATTTATTAGGATTATTAATTTATTAGGATAGTCATTAGAATTATAAATTAGGATCTGTTAATTTATCTTGCAATTCTGAAATCTTATGATCCTATTACTTTCAGGGTTGAACTTTCTTGCTGTTCTTAGTTTGCCTTCATTTCGAAAGATAGACATCTTCTCATTTCCCCTAAAGGGAATGGGCTTTCTCTCCAGATTAACTATCCGGAATATGCTGTAGTGGCATATATGAAGACTCCCAGTGGTCATTGGTCATACTGTATTATTCACAACTTCTATTTTCAACAATAAGGAAAAAAAGAAAGGAAGGACAGCATTCAGTTCAAAAGTCTTAAATCCCCCCCAAGAAAAATAAAGCAAATTGAAACTGCCTGGATGTTATGGGGGCCTTTCACCTTCTAGGCTAATTGGCCATGGATCAAAAGTAACATGAGGTTCTAACAGAATTCATTAATGCCAAAGTTCATTTATTCCCATTGGGTGTAAAAACGATGGTGTATCATGGTGAAATAAATCTTCATTTAAAAAATAAATGTCAAGGCTGTTTGAAGATTTTCTTAAAAATTGTTTGAGTTTTTTACCTTTCTTTTTTACCCATAAATGATTACATGGAATGCTACAGAGAACCACGGAGCTAGGAATCAATTATCGAAAATTGTTGGTGGCACTAATTGTGCGGTCCTAACCAAGTCCTTTTATTTCCTTTAGCTTCAAAAGAGAAATGATAATAAGTAACACTAAAGGCTTCAATGAGAATAAAATCACACCAGAAGAAATATGATAATATATGCCAAAGTTTTTATAAGCTATAAAATGATAAAATTAAAGATACCTTTGAGTTAATGTGGAAATGATTAAAAAAGAATGTAAAATATATAATTTGTGATTAATAATTTTTTGAAGTTCAAAAGATCCTCTCCATCTGAGATTTTTTTTATATTTATCAAAATCCAAAGCAGCTGAACCCATACAGACACATACACACACACTCACATATACATTCTTTAGTAACATTTTAGAAATTTCTTTTCCTTTATTCAGAAAAACAAAATATTTTCAATACCCTAATTATCGTTATTGTTTTACAGGTGTATACATATCAAACCTTATCAAAGGGTACACTTGAAAATACATATAGTTTTTTATATATCAATTATATCTTAATAAAGCTATAAAAATATTAATTTTAAAAGCTCATTTAACATGGACAATTATATTCTGGGTGACTCACTCTTCTGGCTTCTTTGTCCTGCATTTTCCTTCATTCCTGGAAATGTTCTGGGAGAAAGCAGTCAGCACACATTCCTAGCATTGCGCTCCTTCCGGTTAAAATTTCAAGACTTCCTACCACTTCTGGCAGTCATGAGGCAGAAAAGACCAGGACTCTACAAGAATCTCTGTCCCCGCCGGAAGCCTGGCTTGAAGCTCACAGGTGAGGGTAGCACCAGCCACTGCCACTTCCCAGAATTCCACACCCAAGTGCCCAGCTTATCCTTCTCTGGGAATTCAGCACTGAAAGGCGGGTTCATCCGCTCATTCCCCAGGGAAATAAATGGAAGAGGAGACAGAGAGAGAGAGAGAGAGAGAGAGAGGGGAAAAGGAAGAATGGGCAGCCCAGAGGTTTGAGACCAGTGCAAAAGCCAGCAAGGAAAGCATGGTAGCCTTGAGATAACACCGCTTCCTCCCAGCATCCTTCCTTCCGCTTCCCCTGATGCTGATGTCTGGCTGCAGAATACATTCAGGGGAGGCCAGACATGAGAACACATTCTACTGAGAGCCATTTCACCCAACACAGGGATTTCTAAACAGATAGACCATTTGAGGTTTAATACAGGAATAGAAGACATAGGACATTAGCAAGATGACAGGAAGCCTTGACAGAGATGCTAAAGACCCACTCTGCCCAAACTGAATCCTCTCCCGCCAGTAGCAGTTCATGATTTATTCCTTTGTTTTAAGGTTTTGACTTTTATACAAAGTAAATTCTTCGGGGAGTGCAATGTTCAGATAATACTTTTATTCTCAGCTAGGTTTGATAAGGATCAGAAAACCCAAGCAGAGGTTCTCAGGATCGCCTGCCCATTGAAATGACCTGATTAGATTTTTAAACTACTGATACTACCTCTCGCCTCCACAGAGCTGAGCTCATTGGTTTGGGCTGAGCATAGGGATTTTTTTTAAGTCCTCCAAATGATCTCAGTGGGCAGCCACGGTTGAGAAGCACCTCTCTTGGGCAGAGGACCCACACGGCTGGATGATAAGCTGGTGAACATACAGGGGGCTGGACCCTCCTCAGACCTTCTGCTTGAGAATCTCAGGGGGGTTGTTGTAGATCCGTTCACTGGCCCGGGTGTTAAGACCTTCAAGCAAGTACCCTCACCCGCGACCATGTGCTCTCACCTCCCCTAGAGCGTAAGGCCTAAAGCAGTGCCTCCCCAATGTGCGTCCTATTTACCCGAGGATCCTGTCAAAATGCAGATGCTGAGGAAGGGGTCTGAGATCCTGCGTTTCTAACTAGCTCTCACCTGATGGTCAAGCTGCCAGTCTGTGGACCACATTTTAAGAAGTAAGGGCCTGCAGCTGTCGTTACACCCCAAAATACTGATGTCAGGGAAAGTCTGATTCAATTGACCTGGGGGACAGCCTGGGCCCTGGGATCGTTTTTAAAGTGCTCCCGAGGATTCTCAGGTACAACCTCGGTTGAGAACCACAGATAAGCCAAAACAATACACTATGTGAAAGGGATATCTGCTTGAGGATTTTGTGATGCTTTATCTTATGACAGGAAAAAGTACGTTAAAATAAGAGTAGATGCAATTTCTCTGTGGAGAATGGATCTTGCAGAAGAGGCTAATGTTTGCCGAAAAGATAGTAGAAATGCACACAGAAGCTGGGGGTGGAAAGAGAACTCTTTCTACAGAACAAAGAGCACAAAGCTCTGAGGAAAATGGTTCCCGGACACTGATGGCACACACTGAGAGGCACGGGACAGGTGGAGGTTGGAACTTGGGTAAGACGGAGACATGTCTACAGAGAAATTTAAGACCGTTTTACTATACTGAGGGCCGTGTAAGCTCCTTCCTCAGTGTCCAGAAACCTTCAACAAAGACCTAGTCCAAATAATATTTGGACTCCCTTCTGTGATAGATTTTGTTTGGTTTTTGCCTGGGTCACTATACCTAAAGGGATTCTCATAAAGACCCTATTATTAGGTTTAGAGAAGGTAAACAATGTGCCCCAAGTCTCACAGACTGAAGCAAAGCTGAAACCTGAGCATGGTTGGGGGAATCAACCCCAAAGCCCAGGCTCCGACCCCCCCTCCCCCAGGAAGAGACTGAGGCCTTCAGCTCAGTTTGCATGAGAAGAGAGGAGGCCTCAAGGAAAAGAAAGTAAGGGGTGGGATCGAGGAACTAGGCTTCTGCTGAAGGCGGGAAAGCTGCCTGCTCAGCACTGACCTGTCACTCAGACCACACTGGAGTCCTGAGCCCAAGGGACAGAGAGGGGTGGAGGAGAGGAGTCACGAAGCAAACAGTGTAAGAGCTTTTTCCTTCAGGCATCTCTCTGCAGACCCCAAGATGGTGTGCCTCAAGAACGAAGTAACAGCGAAACACAAAGGTAAGCCAGGGGCTCTTCCTGCTTTGGCAGGAAACGAGGCTTCAGGAACTCTGTGGAACACAGCACTCATTCAACGAAACATTGATTGAGCACCTACTGCGTGCCCAGTGTTGAGGCGTAGGTGACCAGCAGTTCTAGTGCTGGAATGAAGACACTCACTCCTCCAAAGATGAGCTGCTCGCTGGCTTCTTCTGCCCTGTTTACCAAGGGCAAAGGCGACCGCTGTACATCGTTCTGCCTACCCACACATCTTGAACACTACTCATTTCACCAGGGAAAGACTGTTTCTAACTTTCCTTATGCTCTGAAGGTGTCTGGAAGTCAAAGACAAGAAGAAAGTATCCATAAGATTAAAACAACCACCCAGCGCATTGGAAGAAGTTTCTTTCATAGCTCCTTCAGGAATGCACACAGTGTAATGTAGTCCACAAATCAATAAGAGTTCCAAGGTTATTTCTTCAGTGGCTCCTCAATACAAGTTTACATATCACGCCAAAGAGCAATTCAGCAAAACAACTCCACAGACGCCCATTTAGCAAAGGCCTGCCCAGAGGGGTGTCCTCATTCAGGACAATGGTTTGTTGTTTTTTTTAAGATTTTATTTAGTTATTTATTTGACAGAGAGAGAGATCACAAGTAGGCAGAGAGGCAGGCAGAGAGAGAGGAGGAAGCAGGCTCCCTGCTTAGCAGAGAGCCTGATGTGGGGCTTGATCCCAGGACCCTGAGATCATGGCCTGAGCCGAAGGCAGAGGCTTTAACCCACTGAGCCACCCAGGCGCCCAGGACAATGTTAACGGAATAATTCTTAAACTGAGGGGTGGGTGGGGTGTTGAGATTCCCTTCGAGAACTTGAAGAAAATGCTGTGGAATGTCTCCCTGGGAGAAAACAGACATTGTGCATAAACACACAGAACACTGCCTGCAATTCCAGTTCTTAGACTCCCTGAACTCCAGTCACAGACACATTAGGTCTGTGACACCTGAATCCTGAACGAGAATGCCTAGCTTGGAGGACAGGGTGGACAATACATCCTTCATGACACCATTCATAAATGTTTTCTTTCCATGGGGCTCTAGAGAAAAACAAGGCAGCCATGATTTTGAGGTAATGTCCTCAATGAGAGGCTGAAGCAGCTGCCACTCTACAGTGATGTCATAAACACAGGGGACTCATCATGACCTCTCCAGCTCATCTGACTCTTGCAGCTGAAATCTCCCTCCTCGGTTCACCTCATGTCAGCTGCTTTTGAAGAGGTATCCTCTTAAATAACCCATCCTAAGATATAAATGACTAAGAGGCCCAACCCCACCTGGGGATCTTCCCGTTTCAAAAAGTGGCTGTATTTATCCAAATGGCAACATTTCAGAAAAAGTAGCAAAGGAAATAATGCCAGAGGGACAAAAGAAGGAAAATAAAAAATGAGCACCTACCACCCATCAGGCACTGCACGTGTTTATTTGATTTTCCCAACATTGTTGTCCACTCTTTACCAAGAAGGAAGCTGGTGGCCCAAAGACAAAATAACTTAATGCCGTAGAGCTAGATTCTCAACTTGTGTGTATGTTGCAATCACCTGGGGGCCTTCAAAGACACTGAGTCCCACCCCAGAGGTTGTAGCCTTGGCTTTGGCATTTTTAAAAGATGCTCTGAGGATCCTACTCTGTGGACAGTTTGGGAAGCACCATCACAGAGTAGATGGTGGAGATGTTAATTGCCCCAGTTCTTTCTTTCTTCAGGGCAGATATTCGGCGGGACATATCCATGCGGTCATCCAAGCTGTATAAATCTTGTATTAGTTTTGTATCAGTTGGTATGTAGCTGCCGACTCAAGCCCTTGTCCTCCACCATCACTCCCTCC
The DNA here is from genome assembly GCA_002007465.1 of Ailurus styani. Taxonomy (NCBI): domain Eukaryota; kingdom Metazoa; phylum Chordata; class Mammalia; order Carnivora; family Ailuridae; genus Ailurus; species Ailurus styani. The sequence goes on from LNAC01000291.1 coordinate 606,838, forward strand.
CTTGCCCCGGCTCCCGGTCCCCCCATGCTGGGAGGTGGAAGGCTCTGGCAGAAAGGTAGTCAAGTATCTTGAAGATCATCCCTGGCAGTTTCTGTGCTCCCTTGCCTTTTCACACCACCTTAGTACATGTGAGCAAAGTCAGAAAGAAAATTTGGGGTAGTTTTCTGGGCACTAGTTCCACAAAGCTGAAAACCCCTACCTCACACCTGTCTACCATACTGACACTAGCTGGAAAAAACAACAGCAAATTGGGAACTTTGCTCAGTTCTTGCAAGAGATAGCTCAGGACTTTGAAGTCAAAATATGTTTTGTGCTCGAATGTACCAAATCCATCGTCGGGAGGGGGGGTCTCCTTGAATTGTCCAGAAAATAAGAGATACTAAGAAAGAAAAAAGGCTCAGGAAATGATCTCAGACTTCCCAGCTGACTAGACTTTCCTGTAAAACAAACAACAGGTCAGGCAAGTCTGAGGTTTGAGCAAGAAATTCCTGTCCCCTTTGGGGGAAAGAGCAGAGCTTTCCATCATCAACCAGAGTAAACCACATGAAATGGGACAATCAGACAACATGCAAAAACAAGCTGGAAGCCTCCAGCCTCTATACATCTGGTCAGAGACAGTAAATACAGAAAATGAAAACAATACATTTCCCTATTCCATCTCTTTCATAATTAACTGCAGAAGAATATAAGTAGCGATAAAGATCTTTATCTTACCTAAGGCACCTCGTCTCTCCATGCACCTCCCGCATTAGTGCCTGTAGAAAGTGTGCCCTTCTTTATTCATTTAACAAACATCAGTAGAGTGGCAGCTATTTGCCAGGACCTCTGCTAGGAGACAGGGTGGAATGTAAGCCTGGGAAAGACACGATGTTGGCTCTCAGGAACCCACAATCCAGGGGAAAGACACACAAATTGTTATAATGCACATTGAGAAAAACTGAAACCAGTGCTCATGCAAAGTGCATGGGAGCTCAGAGCAAGGGGTAATTCATTTGGCTGCAGGTTAGGAAAGAACGCTTGGAGAAGCCCTGTCTGCCACGATACTATAGATGGATGTGTCCAGTTGATCCCTGCTGTTTATGCCAACCCTGTCTTCAGAGTCTATCAAAGAAGAGAGAGATTCACCCTGGACACAGTCCTGGATCAAGCATGAATGTTTTTTTAAAGGCTCAGAACAAAGGCTGGAGATTTCTTATGCACCATTGAGAACCCCAAAGAACACCTGTGAATATCCGCTGGGTCCTGAAAAATGTCAGACTAAGGTATGACCTGGAGGTTATATCAGGATGTTTAAGAATCGCCCTTCAGCCAGAAAGTGGTAGGTCCTTTTACTATGAATCATGCGTTTCTCAGAAGCCTCTGATTCCCTGAAATTTTCCTTGGGGCTTCTCAGAGGCATAATGAGCTCTTTCAAATGGCATCATTTTTTATCATGTTTGCCTCGGCTGGCATTCCAGTAAGGAAACCTGGCCTTAGCTTTTCACAGTGAAGATCTGGTTGGGTTTCATTTCATCACTTCCTGTCCTGCTGCTTCTTTCTATAGGCTGGCTTGGAGTGGTGATGTCAAATAAAATGTGAAAAGAAACTCCCGACATGCCTCAACAGAGGCTTTGGGGTAGGCGGGGGGAGAACCTGACAACCGTTTGGAAATATAAGTAGAGTCACTGAACACACTTCCCTAAAGAAAAGCCTTCTTTCTAAGCCCACCGCCTGGGAGGTGAAGGCATGTCAGGGCAGGAGAGGAGAGAATTTTTCCAAAAGTAAATTTAAGAGCAAAAGATTTGAGCAAAAGGAGCAAAAATGACCCCTCTCGTTCCCATCCAACAATCACTGCAGGTAGGGGCTTTTCCCATAAACTCAGTTGGTGTGTTCATCATTCTATTTACTAAGCATCTATACACCCCAGGAGCTGGAGGTGAGTTATCAGAATTCGAAGATGAAGGACAATCTCTCAAAGGATTATATACGTTATTTACAGACATGTACAGTGATTTTATTTTTTAAAAATCGTGCACAAGTAGGGAACACAGGGCTGAGTGTGGAAGTGGCCAGTCTCAGTCTCTAGACTGGAATCTGTCAACATTTATTTTCATTATCTTGTGGCCCTTTTTTTTTCTTGCAACGTTTATATAGTTAAGATCATCTTGAATATACAATTTGAGGGTTTTATTTTTTTTTAAGTATATGTGAAAAAACATGTCCCCTACCATGAAAACATCCTAGTCAATATCATCTTTAAGTAGGGGCCCTGTATCCCATGTGTGGGTGTAATTCATACAGTTCCACAGTACTGGGCGTTTAGGTTGTTTTAGCAATAATAAATAATATAGTGATTAGCATCTGTGCCCATACGTCTTTGTCTGCATTTCTGATTATTTCTCAAGAAGATTCCCAGAAAAGGAATTACTGAGTAAAGAGTATGAATATTTTAAGGCTTTTTCAAGCCCATTGCCAAATCTCTTTCCTGAACATCGGGAGCCATGCTTTTCTCCCCACACCCTCACCAGCCTTGAGCGGTGCCATAGTCTTAACCTTGCATGATGCAGCAGGGGGCAAATCGTGTTTTATTGCTGTGATTTCCATTTCTGTGATTACTGGTAAAGCTGAATGTTTTCCCATATACTTGTAAGCCGCTTTTATTTCCTTATCTTCGAACTGTCTGTTCACACGATCTACCTACTTTCCTATATTAATGTTTCAGTGTTCTTCTTATCAAAGGAGAAACTCTTTAAAGACTAAAGCTATTAACTCCTTCTCTACCACTTTTGTGATAAATACGTCCTTTTAGTTGGCTTTTCTTTCGTTTTGGTTTTGTTTTGGTTTGCTTTTGGTTTGTTTTGTTTTTTTAGAGAGCGAAAGCGAGTAGAGGGGGAAGGGGCAAAGGGAGAAGAGAGAGAATCTTAAGCCAGCTCTGTGCCCAGTGCACAGCCTGACACAGGGCTCGATCTCACAACCCCGAGATCGTGACCTGAGCCAAAATCAAGAGTTGCATGCCTGTTACTGACTCAGCCACCCAGGCACCTCTCTTGTGTGTGTGTGTGTGTGTTTTTTTAACTTGCATTTACCATGCATGCTAGTCTGATTCATTTCCTTCCCATTCTTCACTGATGCTCCTATGCCTAGTAACTCAGGGTGGTGTATTCTAGAGGGGCTGCTATGTGAGGGAGAGCCCAGACTCTGGAGAGAGATGATAAGGCCAGGAGATAGGGGCTGGCAGAACAGGGCTCTGTTGGGGAGCAGGGAGGACATACGGCTAAACGTGTGAGGAAACAAACAGGCAAGATGAGGCAAAGGGAAAATGAGAGTGGGAACATAAACAGAGCCAGGAATGAAGCCTATTCAGAAATGCATGCCAGGAAGTTCTACACTCTGGTTAAGGGTTGGCTCTTAACCTTTTAGCACCCAAGAGTGAAAAGGTGTGAAAGAGCTTTGGTAAGTCAGAGAAAGACCGTGGGAGAGGATTGAGAGGTGGGTATAGAAGGAACCAGAGAACAGAGAGAAAAAGAGGCAGAGTGCCCACGCTAGAGGTTTACTAAAACTTAACCACCTTCAGACGAGGGTGCTGTGGTATTACAGCATCAGCACCTGGGAAACAAAAACTTCACCAGCTCCAAATGGTGACGTTTTAGGTTGGCTGCAGAGAAGTGCTAAGATTGATAACATCTGACATTTAGACAGAGTCTGGAAAACATATTGCACAGTGAAGCACACACCTCTGCAAATGGCGCGAAGCTCTCCAGGCACCAGGGTGCCAAGATGACTAGGGTGAGAAGCCTGAAGATCACCATGGCCTACGTGTGTGGCCGCAAGATGGACTGAGAGCTGTTGGATCCAACCCAGTTTGCACCACAGTACGAAGCTGCTTCTCTCCACCCAGAAAAGCACTGCTTGGGTCTTCAGGTTCAAGTAACGGCATGCTAGGTAATTTAGACCACCCTTCTATCAAAGATAATGTAATGGAGAACAAAAAAAATCATCTATATAACAAATCCAATGGAATCTACAGATGGTTGCAGGATACAAGATCAATATACAAATATCCATTTTGTCTCTACAGACCAGCCATTGTCAGGAATTTCAACAATCAGACAAGATAGACTTTAAATGAAAAAGTGCCATAGGAGACAAAGAAGGACATTATATAATGATAAAAGCTCAATCTACCAGTAAGATAGAACAATTTTAAGTACATATGTACCCAAATCCGATCATCTAAATATATAAAGCAAACACCAACGGGCATGAAGGCAGAACTAGAAAACAGTAATAGTGGGAAGCTTCAGTACTCCCCTTTCGATAACAGAGAAATCAACCAGACAGAGTTTCAACAAAGAAACAGTGGACTTAAGGAACAACATAGACCAAATGGACCCAACAGAAAAATACAGAACTTTCAACCCAACTGTGACAGAATACACATTCTTTTCAATACACATGGGACATTCTCCAGAAGAGGTCACATGTTAGGTCACAAAACAAGTCTTAACAAATTTAAGAAGACTGGTATCATACAAAGTATCTTTTCTGACCACGATAGAAATTGCAATTAAAAACCCATACCATTTACAACAGCATCAAAAAATGAAATAGAGATTAAGATGAAAAAATGATGCAAAAGACCCATATACTGAAAGCTATAAACTATTCCCGAGATAAACTAAAGACCTAAACAAAAGGAGAAATATGTCTGGTTCATAGATAGGAAAGTTCAATACTGTTAATAAGCCAATTGTCGGGATGCCTGGGTGGCTCAGTTGGTTAAGCAGCTGCCTTCGGCTCAGGTCATGATCCCAGGGTCCTGGGATTGAGTCCCGCATCTGACTCCTTGCTCGACAAGGAGTCTGCTTCTCCCTCTGCCTCTGCCTGCCACTCTGCCTGCTTGTGCTCTTTCTCTCTCTGACAAATAAATAAATAAAATCTTAAAAAAAAAAAAGAAGCCAATTATCCTCAAATTGATCTACTGATTCAAAGGTATCTTAGTAAAAATCCTAGATTACAATTTTAAAGAAATTAACAAGGTGGTTCTAAAGGACCGAGAATACCCAAAACAAATCCGAAACATAACAAGTTGAATGGTTAATGCTATCTGGTTTCAGAAATTATTACAAAGCTGTAGCAATCAAAACAATTTGGTATTTACATAAAGACAGATCGATCACTGAAACAGAGGATTCAGAAATACACCCACACATATACGGACAACTAATTTTTGACAAAGGCTCAGAGGCAATGTGGTGGAGAAACAATAGTTTTTCAACAAGTCACAATGAGATACCTCTTCGCACCTATTCGGATGGCTACTATCAAAAAAAAACCCAAAAAAACAAAAACAACCCCAAAACAAAACAACTCAGAAAATAATAAGTGCTGGTGAGGATGTGGAGAAAACAGAACCTTTGCACATTGTTGGTGGTGACGTAACATGGTGCAGTTGCCAGGTCAAACAGTATGCCATTTCCTCAAAAAATTAAAAACAGAACTACCATATGATTCAGCAATTCCACTTGCGTGTCTATACCCAAAAGAGTTGAAAGTAGGATTTCAAGGAGTCATTTGTACACCCGTGTTCACAGAAGCTTTATTCACAAGAGCCAAGAGGCAGAGGTACTCCACGTGTCCATCAACAGAAAAATGGATAAACAAAATGTGGCATATACATAGAATATTGTCTGGCCCTAAAAAGGAAGGAAATCCTGACACGTGCTACGACATGGGTGACTCTTGAGGACATTATAGTTAGTGAAAGAAGTCAGTCACAAAGAGAAAATATTATACAATTCCACTTATATGAGGTACCCAGCGTAGTCAATAGTACGTTGGGGAAGAAGAAGAGATTCCGCTGTGGACTTACGAGTTGGAGATGCCTGCAAGACTCAAGTGTGGAAGTTGAATTAGCAGTTGAAAACAGAGATCCAAAGCTAAGAAGAGTCTTTCAAGCTAGAGATACACCAAAGTGTGGATTTTTTAAAATAAGAGGCATGACTGAAAAACTGGGGCAGAGGGGAGGGGTGGGGAGACGTAATTGTTTTGAGAAGAGAACTAAGCCCTGAGGGATTCCTGGTAGGTTCAAGTCAAGAAGAGACAAGGTTGGCACTACCAACCCAGTTCATGAATGAGGAAGAGCAGGTTCTGACAGAGTAGGCAACTTGCCCCAAATCACGTCAGTCAGTAAGGGGCACAGCATGGATTTGGACTGTGATCCACCCTCAGCCACTAGCCTTCTCCTGTTAAAAACAAAACAAAGAAACCACCTAAGCAGGAGTAGGCATGAGTCTCCCTTCCCAACTGAGACCCAGCTTTCTCACCCACAAACTGGGGAAAATGGGACCTCTCTTTCCGGGGCACAGGGCTGTGGCGAGGACCAGGTGAATCCCAGATACAGACAATGGTCAGCTGCGAAACATTGTTTCCTGGGTGCTCCGGTCTCTGCGCCCTGGTCTCTGCACAAGGGAAGATCCTCCACACAGTTGGCTTGCGATAATCTTCAAGGTAGAGGTCAGACTCTTCCCATGAATCTGTACTAACAGCCAAGTCAATCAGTTAATCAGTTCAACCTCAGACCCACTTACTTGTGTTGACCTTTCTCCTGGAACCATCAGACCCAGCCCAGTTCTAGTCTGCCAGACCTATTCTCTGCCAAGCCAGGGCCATTCCCTGGCTATAGGCCAGTGCCCCCCACCCCTCGCCCCCTGCAGGCTGGCCCTGACCAAAAACCCAGTGCAGGATAGTGAATCCATATCCTGTTCTAACCCTTTGGGACTAGAAACTGCCTTGTTTTGGGCAGGTCCCCACCTCCGTACCAAGACTGGAATCCGGGGAGAGGCAGGAGGTAGCAAGCTGATGGTGCTGCCCAGCTAGGACTTCTGAGAATCACCCGAGCAGGAGTGAGTCACTGCGCCCTGCCCACTGCCCACCTTGTGGCCTCGGGTCCACGGCCTGCTCGGACACACCCTTGCCTTAGAATCACAAGCCTAGGCTGCTATGTGCCACTCACCAGGCTACACATCCTTCCAGCAGCCTCAGTGGGGCCCCAACCCTTTACCCAGCACCCCCATCTACCAGTGGCTGCCCCCTCCATAGCCTTTTCTCCTGCACCCTTCACCCCCAAGAGTTCACCCGAGATAAATTTCCTTCTCTGGATTGACCGTCCTTTGACAATCTTATCTACTCCTAGGGTTTCAGCTAGCACCCCCAAGGTGAAAGAGGCCCAAGTTTATAAAAATCATTTTCAAATTAGATTGACCAAGGCCCAAGGCTGGTCAAGGAAGGAGGAAGAAGAAAAAGGGTGAGAGTCAAGAGGGAAGCTGAGTCCCCAGAACGATGGCTCCTCACCATAGCCGGGGAGGGAGAAACCCAGGCCCCAGTGGGCTCTGAATCCTCCTGGCCTGGCACAGTACCAGGCACGGACGGGTGCAGACTCTCTGCTGGGGGAACGAATGAACGACCAAACGAATGAACAAGTTGACTCTTTCCTCTCCGGATCTGAGTGCATTTTCTGGAGCCAGCCTCCCCCCTGGTACTCGAGGCCCAGAGAGGATGTGACTAGGCAGCCAAGTCCAGAGAGGAAATCTGAGTCCCTGTGAGATCTGTCCAGGAACAGGAGACTAAGGGAGGACAGAAGGGGCGCCCAGATCGTGAAGCAGCACCCCAGCTCCTGGCGTCCCCTCACAGAAGCCTGGGAGTCACAGGCTTAGCCACAATAAGCCCTGACTGCTTTCATCTTGTTTAATCCTCCCACAGACCTTCGGAGGTAGGTACTATTATTTTCACTTTACAGATGAGAATATAGAGGCAGGAGGTCAGGGAACCTGACCAGGGTCCCACAGCTTATCAAAGCAACCAAGCCGGATTTTTTTTTTTCCTTTTTCCTGCAGTGGTGCTGTTTCATCTTTAAAATACCAGCAATTTGCCCGCATGCTCAGCTCTGCTACAATGTGTTATTTTCAGATCTAGCCATGAACTACAGAATGGTAGAAGTGGAAGAGCCTTTGAGATGAATTAGTCCAGGCCAGAGTTGGGGAGACAGGTGGAGGGAGGCTGAGCGTACAGGCTGCAAATCCTCCCCTCCCTCTTCCTTCTGCTCCTAAAATAAAACCGAAAAAAAGACTGGAAAGTTACTGGATCAGAGAACTCAGCAGCTCCCTCCGAACTCCCTGTGATTTTATTATTCAAGATAGCAAGCAGGACCTACATCCTGGAGCAAGAAGCAGCTAAGATCTCCCTGCTGGTGGATGTGATTTTGAAAGTGCGAAAAGGCAGGAGCTTCCCAGTCCCTCCCTTCCTCCGAGGCCCTCCTCTTCCAGCCCTGTCTGGGATGCCAGGAAGCTGCAAAGGGCAAAGGCAAGGCCCGAGGGCTTCCCAGGGTCGTTGCCCGGGGAAGACAAGCTGTGTTCTTCAGCAAGCCCCCACCTCCCCTCTGCGTCCCTAATTGGCATCTTCTGGTGACTTCATTTTTCACTCTTGGCTAAAATGGGCCTTTGATGATTTATTCTATCCCGGGTGTTGACAAGCTCAAGAAGTTGTGTGGGGCCCACTGCCAGGCACTCATGCTGACAAAGCATGACTCACCGCTCCCAGGTCAGCTGGGGGGGGCGGGCAGCGGGCAGGAGGCAGGGAAGCAGCTGACAGGCGCTCTCCACTGTGTCGCTGGGCCTTCTACCCTCTTGTGAGGCGGCTCCGCTCCTGGATGGGAAACAGACACCCCAGAACCCTGTGACGGAGACAGGACAGGCAGCCCACAGGTCTGTCACATCTCAAGGCTGCTTCTCTGTTTCGTCTCCCACCCCCAGTGCCAAATGCTAAACTGCTTTTCAGAGAGAGCTCTGAAAGGGAAATAGAAGCCAGCCCTCCTTGAATCCCTTTGATCACAGAACATCAGTGGTGGTGGTGGGGGGGGTGCAAATGAAAGCCTCAGAGATCATTGAACTCAATCTTTTTATTCTGTGAGAAAGAATTTGAGGCCCAGAGAGGTCCAGCCATTCGACCAAGGTCCGAAAGTGAGTCAGAGATGGAGCTAGGACTAGAACCTGGGTGTTTGTTCCAGACTGGTGCTGTCTTGCCAACCAAGACAGAAGAATTTCACAGGCACTCCTGAGGGAGAGGAGGACGACTCTCCCCCAGAAACAGGGGCAAGAGCACTAATGCCCGAGGCCTGGACTTCAGCTTTGCCTTTTGTTCTTCTTAGGTGGGGCTCTGTGTTTTCCTGGCTTATGGGGAACCCCAGAGTCCATGGGGGCTCCAGGCTGAGCATTCCCTCTCCCAGGAATGATTCTTCACTCATAGGAACGTGCCAACGGCGGATGACCCGCAGACTCTTCCTCAGTTTAGCTGAGAACAAGTTGTCCTTAGAAGAGCCTGTCACTTCGGGCGGCTAAATGACCTTAGTTCTCTTTTTCTCTCTCCTGACCTTCTGGGTAAACAGTGTTTTAGCTCAGAGGAGACTTAAGTTCATGAAACCAGGAAAAGCAGAGGGCCCACAAAGTTCCTCTGGTCTGTACTTGCTCCACAGAATCCAGGGACCCCCTCCACCACGCCCCAGATGGACACGACCCTCAGCTTGAACGCTTCCCAGGATGAACCACTGTTCCTCCCTTACTCCCGGCCCCCCTGCTGCTAGACAGACCCACGCGATAGAGACAGATATCTAGTCCTGACCACGCCGTGGTGCCCCTTATGCTGAGACAGACAGAGCAAGTGACTACCCTCCTCCGGACTATGGCCTGTGTCTTTGCTCATGACTTACAGGGACGAGCCCAGACAGACAACTATTCTTAACTCTACAAAGACCGAGTGTCTCTTTGGTGGGCTAGTCCAATAGGGCTCTTGCTCAATTTTCTTTTCTAATCTGATTTCCATGACTTTAAAAGGAAGGAAGGAAGGAAGGAAGGAAGGAAGGAAGGAAGGAAGGAAGGAAGGAGAAAGGAAAGGAAAGGAAAGGAAAGGGAAAAGGAAAAGGAAAGAAGAGAAGAGAAAAAAGAAAAGAAAAGCTTGTCCACCTCCCCTAGAGAAATTGTGTAAGAAAAAAAGATAAGTGCCAAACCTGTTCATTTGCTTCTTGCCAGTGATTCTGGTGAAAGGTCCGACTGAGGAGGAGGTTGGACCCACCCAAGGGGAGATGCAAGGGCATCTGTGCTCCGCAGCTAACCTCTTTCTTCCTCTTCCCCTTGCGGTTGAAGACGACCAGCATATTCATGAAAAGTAGTATTGTTGTGCTAAATTCCTTATTTGACATTTCATTCATTTGGAAACCACATGCGAGTTTCATCCAATCAAAAAAAAAAATCAATTACTCTACGCCAGGCAGGGTTCCAGGGGATATGCTGGCGAATGAAACAAAGCTCTGGACTCTGTGAAGCTTCCTATTCCAGAAGACAAGGCAAAAATGCATTAATAGTTAAACATTATAGCATAATAAACATTTTAACAGGAGCTGCCGGGCACAGGAAGACAAAGCAACAGAAGGGGCAAGAGGGGATGTGGCTGTCATTTTGGGTTAAGAGGCTGAGGGCAGGCCTGGGAGGGGTCTTGGAGCAGAGGCTGGAGTAGAGTAAGGGACCCCTCCTTGGGGCTATCTGGGGGAAGTGTTCTAAGACGGAAGAACTGAAAGAACTGCAGGAAACTCCTGATCAGCATGCACCTGGAATCAACTAGAATGCATTTCAACAAACATTTCGTAGATGGAAATAATTGTCAAGGCACGTTTTGCCAATAACTGAAAAATTCAACATGACATTACCTGCATTTAGAAGTCGTTAGCTTTCGAAACCCGATTTCCGGGGCCGGGGGGACCATCACTGTACGAATGAGGTGATCAAACACTCTTCCTCTCTGTGGAAAGCTCCCTCACATACAATCTTCTTTAATAATCACCACAAGCCCACAAAGTAGGTCTCAGAGTTGACAACAGTGTCCCAGACGGGAAAACTGAGCCTGTGAGTGGTGACGCTGGTCCTGACCTAGGCCCTCGGTATCCAGAAGTACCCCATTGTTAAAGGAATTTGTCCCGTTTCACTGAAACATGTACTATAGAGAAAAGTCCAAGAACATCTGGGCTTGTAAATGTAACTTCAAATCAGCACCATAACTGATACTGGAAACCAGTATCTCTGTGGCAGAGTGGCACCCACCTCTCGGCTCTCCCTACAGATGACCTGCCAGGGGGAGCAGAGCTCCTGATCCCCCCAGCGAGCCCCTGTGCACGTGCGGGGTGTCAGGGCAGGCCCATCCTGTCTGACACAGGCCTCCTCCCACCGGCAAACTTTGAGGTCTGGGAGGGCTGCCTGCCTGCCTGAGACCCTGTCAGAAATGTGCCCACAGCCTGAGAACCTACCTAATTCTTCCTTCCCTCTTTCCTCTCATGCTGCCAGACCGGCATTACGGGCTGAAGGTTCTCCCTGCCGTCTCCTAAGAAGCCCCTCACCTCCCTCACAGACATTTCTCCCAGCAAACCTACTGCTTGTCCAAGCTCCTCACTCGGCATCTGCGTCCCACAGGATCCACACTGACATTTCTAATCTCAGTACTTTGTTTTACTTCTTCACAGAAGGACGACATCACGAGTTCATTCTATCTTTGTCTTTCTGGACTTAAAAAAAACAGAAGAGGTAGGAAAAAAGTATTTTGTCGGCTACCAGTGTCAGGCTTTGGGCCTCATTAGTGGTCCATTTTAGCAAAAACATAAAGGGAAATTCTGGAATTTTCTGGGTGTTACCTGAGGTGAGGCTTTGGCCTGAGTTCTGCCAACAGCCTTTCATCTTAGCAGCTTCCGATCTGCTTTCGCAGGTCCTGTTGAAGGTGAGCCCCTCACTGCGTTGTGTCCAGGCTGCGAACTCCAGCTCAGAGCTAATCAGAGCTCGTAATGCATATTCCAGAGAATCGAGGTGGTTACAGGAGGTCACTGGGCGTGCTCTGAACTAACACTGTCCAAGAGAAATACAATGTGAGCCACCTATGTAATTTAAAACTTTCTAGTAGCCACATTTGAAAAGGAAAAAGAAACAAGATGAATTTTAATAATGTTTTGTTTCACCCAAAGTTATCTCAATGATTATCATAACATATAATCCTATTTAAACACTACTAATGAGATAATTTACTTTTTTGTCACATTGTTTTTTTTTAAGTTGAATCCACACCTAATGTGGAGCCCAACATGGGGCCTGAACTCACGACCCCGAGATCAAGACCTGAGGTGAGATGAAGAGTCGGAGACTTAACTGACGGAGTTGCCCAGGCGCCTGTCACACCAAGTCTTTAGATGAGGCACACTGCAAGTGCTCACTTAGACACATATGGCTGGCGGTTCTCATGCTGGATGGTGCAGAACCAGGTACTTTCAAGCCTGAGGAACAGTATTTGAATACAGAGCAGCTGACAGGCTGTTTTTCTTACTGCTTCTCTAAACCAGTTATGGTTCCCCACCCCTTTGAGGAACTTCAACATCATCACCCAATGGGATTTTTATTTAGAACTTTTGGGGTTTTTTTGCTAGGAAACAGAAAGTATTTGTTTTGAAATAAAATATAAAATAAGAGGGACTGAGTTCTTGGGCTTCTATAAGATGCCAGCTCCCACAATTATTTTAGATAAATCTTTGTAGCTGGAGAATCCAGTGGACAAACATAGGAAAGAGTCTGTTTCCTTCTCCCAAACGTGTCTGAGTCTAGAGGCCCTCACAGTTCCCATTTCTTTGACCCATCCTCAAAGTAGCTCTCTCTCGCCCACCCCACAGCAACGTACACCCCCAGCGGAGAACATCAATCATGTCCTTTACTACTATAAGAAAACAACGATACCCCAATTTTTAAGAACCCCCCATTTAAAAGCTATGTCACACGAGGCAAGTATTCACCTAGCCATTCACCGACTTTTCAACTTAATATTTTTCTCTTCATTTTACAGTTTCAGAAAGCTAAGTAACTTGCCCAATGTCGTATCACTAATCATTCTACAACCTTTTAAAAGTTGGTATTGGGAGACTGACATCCCGAACCAATTTACAGTATTGACGGCATCGTAAATTGGTTCAGTCTTTTCTGAGATTAACTTGGCAATGTTTAACAAGTTATAAAATGGTCCGTGCCCTTTTATACAATGATTTTGGGATTTGTTCTAAGTTAACAAATAAAATATGTATACACGCACTCACACATCAGCTTGTGCAAAGATATTTATGACAGAAATCCTATGATAGTTGAAAAAAATTTAAATACCCCAAATTCTTCATTCATTTAGTAAACATTTATTGAGTACCTTCCATGTGTCAAGCATAGGTCTAATACCAAGATTCAGCAGTGGGAAAAAAAAACACAAAAGGACAGCAATGATCCCTGTTTTTATGAAGAAGTTTCATAAACAAAGGTCCTAGGGGTATAAAATAAGAATGGACGATAAGGGTCACATACATAATTTTAATTTGTCTACTAGTCACACTAGAAAGGTAAAAAGAAACAAGAGAAATTATTCTTAATAATACATTTTATTTAACTCAATATATCCAAGATATTATTCTAACATGTAATCAACACAAGAAACTAATTAAGATATTTTGCATTCTTTTTTCATACTGTCTTCAAAATCCAGTATGCCTCTTACACCTACAATGTATCTCAATTCAAACACCAAAGTTTCTTCAGAAATATTAGATCTGTATTTAGATGTCATAAAATTCACCATTAAAAAATAAGATTCATACAACCAAGGTGTTCCAAACACACTTAAAGATTTCCCAATAATTCAGTTTAATATCAAAAATGATTTTCTTTTAATATTTGCATATACATTGACCAAAAGGGTTCATTTTTTAGAATTGGTTTGACTTCCAGCAAAAGCATTATCAGTTTCAAAACAATTTCTGTCCAAGTTAGGTAAACTCACTCACTCCCGGGTTAGCTCAGTCTTACCCAAATTCAAAAGGATATTAAATAAAATGAAAAGCAACTCTAAATTTATCAAAACCAACAAAGGATCCTTCAAGTTCTTCTTGTAATATTTTCAGCCAATTTGTGTAACACTGTAGATTACAACTGAAATCTTCTGCAATTGATTCACATTAGAAAAATATAAAATTATCATCTTTGATTTGGTTTATGAAAAGTTTCAATTTTAGCATAAGTTCTTGAGCCTATCTTGCTAGGTCACGAGCTTTTTCTTTGCTTGGAACTTCAAATTTACCTTGTCCACATATACAGTGTAATATCAGTGAGAAAACATAAATCACACCGCCATTTTGTCTTTGATTATTGACCACTTGGCAACTATTCCTTTTGTTTCAAGAAAAAAATTGTACTTGCTAGCATAGTAAATCTTTGTAAAATTTTCCCACATTTCAAATAATGAGTATTGGCAAACAGCATTAAATACATTAAATCCATTATCTTCTATTTTTTTCAACAGTTCTGAACACTGGGGATGATTCATAGCCATTTCCACATGTCTACTGAACAAGTTTAACAATTTCATCCACGGCCCCTTTCCTAGTGTCTCCTTTAGAAAACTGAGCTCCTGGATCCTGAGTGACTGCCCCAGCACGTCCCTCCCACTCTGCTGTTGCCATCCTTGACAAAGCCCCAAGAAGCATTGTTATTGTAGAAGACTCAACATGGACATAGTGGAGAAGGTGAGCTGGGTAGCAAATGGAATGAACTGTGGAGCCAAACTGAGTGGATTTAAATCCCAGATCTGCCACTCTCCAGCCCTGCGACCTTGGAAAAGTTTCCTTGGTGATGACGATGAGTCAGTGTAGGTTCCTCAGTTGTAACAAACATACCCCTATGGTGGGGAATGTTGATAGTGGGGGAGGCTGTGCATGTTGGGGGGGGTAGGGAGTACATGAGAAATCTACCTTCTTCTTAATTTTGCTGTGAACCTAAATCTGCTCTAAAAAAAGTTATTTTTTTTTTTAAAAAGCCATTCAAGTAGTCATTTTGTGGTGGACACTAGGATATGGCCCCAGATGAGAACAGAAGCCTGAAGTCATGTCCACTCCCAATTTCTTGGTTGAAGTCAGAAAGATGATGGCAGGAAGGACCCTTGTGCTGGACTGTCACCATTTGGAGGATGAGACTAGACAAGAGGAGGAGGATAAGAGTGCCATTTTCTCCATCAGGGAAATGAGCATTCAGTCCACCAGAATCAGAGTGGAAGAACATGAATTACACACTCAACACAGATTACCTGCACCGGGCGTTGTGTGACCACCTAATGGATTTCCTAGTGGACCAAGAGGTGGATGACACTTTTTTGGATGAGCTAACATGGCCCTGGATCATCAAGAGTACATGGCTTTTCTCAAAGACCTCAAAGGCTTTGTCAAGAGCCAATAGAACAGACAAGATACCCCGAATACCTTGATTTTTTGGCAGGCTTTGCCCAGTGAAACAAAAGCCAGACACATGGGCTTTGAAACGGTTTCGTCTTCATATCAGAGAAAATAGTTTAAATTTCATCCTGTCAGGGAAAATAACTTAAATTGATTACTGTTGCCTTCTTATTTACTATTCCTTTGTTTCTTCTCTACAAATCCATTATTTTTGGATTTCTGCATAACATCGTGATGGACAATAACATTGGTTTATCTCCCCCACCACCCCTCCTTTCCCCCTCCAAAAAGAGTAAGGAGTGAAGGACTTCTCCCTTCGGCTGCTGGGAGCAGCTTGGAAGCCAGCTCTCAACGGTCAGCGGCCCAGGAATTGCCTCAGCTGGATAAAGAGTCACTTCCCCAAGGTCATGTTACTTTCCTGATGGATATAGTGTTAGAAATGCCCAGCTTTCCTGTCTCAACTTGGGACTGTTCTGAAGGGACTTCCATCTGGAGAGCCACCCACAGGGCCACTGTTGCAGCTTCTCTTGACGTTCCTGCTGGGCTTCTCCGGCTGCTGAATCCACTCCCTTCCCAAGGACTCCCCTGGTCAACTTCGAATGTGCCCAGCTCTCTGAGTCTGCCTCCCGGGGAACCCAGAGATGAGCGGTCGATTTTGAAGGAAAAGAAGTCACACACAGTATTCCTAGCTCAGAGAATTCATGACATAGAGTTCTTTTGCTTCTGGCTAATTGTCCCTATTTGACACCTCCCACAGGGGAAGAACCCACCCATCAATACCTCTGTATTTGTAGAGAGGTGCGTATATTTATGAGGAGATAATTATACCTTCCCAGGCATGGTGTTGCTCATCACTACTATAAAAGGAAGTTGAAAGAAGTAGACAATTCACCAGAACTCTTTTTAGTGTTTGTCAGTCATTAAGTGAAAAGTTGGTTATCACTGTTCTTTTAATTGACGTTGCTCCAACCAGTGAGGTTGAGAACGTTCACAGGGGTTTTTTAAGCCAGGTAAATTCCTCTCCTGTAAATTCTCTATTTATACATTTTTGCCCATTTTTCTTTTGGTTTTGCCTGTCTTTTTCATAATAGCTGGTAATAAATGGGTGGACATACGTTGCTTTCTTAGCTTTCTTTAATGGTGACTTCCATCACTTTTTAAGATAACACTTTATGTGTTGGTTTGGGGAAGGTTATTTCATTTTGGTTTTAAAATTCCATATATGCAGGAGCATAGAAGGAAGAAAATAACTGTCTTAGTCCATTCATGCTTCTGTAACAAAAATACCACAGGATGGATGGCGTATACACCACAGAAATGTGTTTCTCACAGTTCTAGAGGCTGGGAAGTCTAAAATCAAGGCCTCCACAGATTCAGTGTCTGATGGGGGCCTGCTTTTCCTGGTTCCAAGATAACTATCTTTTGCTGTGTCATCCCATGGCCAAAGAGGCAAAGGCTCTTTCTGGGTTCCCTTTCATCAGAGCACTAATCCCATTCATAAGAGCTTTACCCTCATGACCTAAGCACCTCCCAAAGGCCCCATATCCAAATACCATCACACTGGGGATTAGGTTCCAAAACATGAAACTGGGGAGAGTAGCTCAGACCTTCAGTCCCTACCAGCAGTAATCACTTAAAATTTCTCCACTTCAAGAAATTACTTTGAAATTTTTCATTTTTTCTTGTACTTTTTCCATGCCTAGTTTTCCAAATTGAGATAATGTATTAAACTTATGTAGTTGTGAATTCTTGTTTTTTCATTTAATATTTAAGCATTTCCCAAGATCATCAAAAGCCTTAATAAACATTTAAAGGGGTGCCCAACAGTTTATCAGATAGATATACCATCATTTGGTGTAATCCTTTCAGAAATGGTAGACATCTGGATCATTTTCAATTTCTCACTACAAATAATAGTATGATGAGCCTAGGCAGAAATATCTGTTTATATTTTACATTATCTCTTTAAATACATTCTCTAGATGGGAAGTGAGTTAAAAGTAAAAGCATGTAAGGGCTCTTATTATGTATCTCAGTTCATTTTTTGAGGAGTCATTTGCAAACCAGCGTTTTACATCTGAAGAGAAATACTGCGGTGAAAACATCACATCCAACCTTAGCCCAAACGCTGGGGGAAGGCCCCGGCCTCCAATCACATTCCATCAAGCAAACATCTATTACATCTGCTGCTTACAGGTGACTATTTTAGGCCCTAGAGGGATGCCAATACATTGCGCAGGATCCTGCCTGCCATCAAAAAGCAAAGGGTCTGGGAGAAAAATGAGCAGTAACTGATTAACCATAACTCAAGTAAGGGTGAAACAAATCTTCAACAAGTATGTGGGGTATGTGGGGAAACAGTGTAGCCAGGAAAGTAAGTTGTTACATGATGGTCTCATAAACACCCCAGAGGGCACTGGGACCTTTGCAGATTCAATACTGGAAGTACATGAATACCCAGTCTAGGATCTGGAACATGGATTTAGGATTTTACATAATGACATAGCTAACGATTTTCACAGCTTTGTTTTTATGAACTGCTAGTGGTCAACACTATGGCTTCCCTGATACCTGGAGTCCCCCGCATGCACCCTTCACCCTTCTTCCTATAAAGTTGCATCCTCCAGGAGCCCGCTCTGCACCACGGGCTTTAAGACTGCAATGTGTCTTCAAGGCCAAGACCACTTGGATTCCTTGATGGTTCAGTCTATGTGCTGCTCAGCCCCAGGGGGCTCTGGTGGGTGGAGAGAAACCTGCTGAGCATGCTTCCTCCCCTGCTCTGAAGCTGGCAGGACCCCACGCACCACCGCAGAATCACCTAAAGGCAGTATGATGGATGGCCATGAAGTCAGATTTCTGAATCTGACCTTTGCTTTCCCCACTTAGTGTCCCTCCAACCTGGGCAACCTATTTAAAACCCTCCCCTTTCTTTCCTCAACCATAAAACAGAGCCAAGAGGGGTCCTGAAAAGACAGAAAGATAATGGATATGAAAGCACTTAAAAAGAGGAAACTGTCTTTGAAATATCAGCATTTATTATGTTGTGGAAAATCTAAACAAAAGATCTTCTAGTCCCTCCTCTCTGAACAAACTTTGACGCCCACGGGGCTGGGGAGCCAGGGGTAGTCATGCATTGATTTAGTCCTCGTTAATTTTTAAAAAGCATGCCTTAAAGCGGTGTGACAGAAGAGCTCTTCTACCGGCTTTGCTGCAACATGAGAGAGGCAGGCTTTGGCTAACTGAGAACACATTCTTGCGTGTGCCTAAATTTTTGAGAGTTAAGAGGGGACTCTTGTAGGAGGCAAGGTGAGAAAGTTTCTTTAGGGTTTACAAGGTGATTCCAGGCTCTCCCCCACAACCACGCAGACCCTGAGTCCTGGGGATGTACCTTCCACTTCATCATGCACAAAGGGGGCGTTTGGGAAGCAGACTCTAACATGACAAGGGACATTTAGCCAGACTCCCGGACAAGTGAAGTTCAAAGGATATTCTAGCAGGGATTTTCAGAGAAGCACCTCCACTTTGTGAGCTTATGAGAAAACCTGCAGAATTGCTGTTTGTCCCACTTTTGTTAGGGGGAAAACATATACGGCCCCTTTAAGAGCCTACCCACAAAGTGAAAGAAGCCATTACCCTAAGTGACGTGGCTAGACACATGGCGAGGCCAACTCAAAGGGGCTACACCTTCATTCAGAGATGCTCAGGGGACAGACAGAAGTGACTGGACCACACTCCCCCTTTAGCTACCCACCCCCTCGCCAGCCAGCCATGTAACCGCCCCCGGAGCACAGGACTGAGGCATCCCTCCTGACTCACACCCCACTTTCCATCTCACTGGCACCTCAACATGATTAGATGGTTCCTATGCCAGGCTCACAAGGAGAGTTGCTTTCCCTGCTGGCCACCCTTCTGCTTTCCCTGCCTGCCTTCAAGGACCCTCCCCTGCCCCCAGCAACGTCCCAAGGCACCTGCCTCTCCAGGGAAAGGCCAGCCCCTCACACCAGATGTCTCCCACGGCCCCTCCCCAGCCACCAGGCGGGGGCACCCCCAGCTTTGCTCTCCTTCAGACTTCCATCTCATCGCTGTTCCCTAAGGATCCTCTGCTCTGAGATCCCCACGCCTGCCCGTGCTTGAAAGAGGGTCCAGAAAATTCCCAGGACACCCTAAATATAACTCAGCTCCTGCTTTCTTAATCCTCAGCTCCAGTCGGAAACGTGTGGAGCCGTGCCTCAGCTCCCCACCCTGGAGAAGTGGTATTTTTAGAGGCACTGCAGAGTGGGGAGGGTCAGCCCAAGTGAAAGGACAGGTCTGCTGAACGGAAACCTTGCTTAGATGGAAAATAATCACCTTAAGAGTACGAGCTGTCATTTCCTGAGACACTTCCCTGTTCACACGTATGCTCATAGCCATCATCTCCTTGACTCCTCAGCATCACCCAGGGAGGAAATGACGCAGGTGTCCCGGTTCTGCTCTACAGGTGAGGAGTGTAAGCTTACCGAGAGCCAGTAAGTTAGTGGCTACAGCAGAACCCCAGACTGGGGGCTTGTTGATACTTGAGGTCTCTCCAGCTTCTGGCAACAGAGAGCAAGCATGGGGGAGCCGGAAGGCCGGCTCTGCCCCCTGCCCCCCCTGGTCTCTGCCTATGCAGCCAGCTGCCCTGCCTGGCCGCACCCCTCCTCCTCCAGCCAGCAGCAAGGAGCCTGGGCCCTGATCCCTGGGCTGGGCTGGGCTCTTCTGCAGAAACTGGGCAAGCTAAGTAGGCACCCCTCCAGCTCCCCATCTCAGGCACGGCAACCTTTTGGTCCCTTCCCCACCCCGACAAATGGCCTCCTGTGGGCATGAAGGAGATTTCCTCTCTACCCAACATGAGCCAGAACAGGGGGATCCAATTTTCCAAGTCATCTTGCTGTTTTCTCTGCTCTTTCTAGCTCCAAAGCTTTGTTCCTTCCCTTAAGAACTTGGTGCTCTTACCAGGAAGAAAAAGGCGGGCACTCTTAGATTTATACAGGGTCCTCATCAAAGAAGAAGGTCCCTGGATGTTAAGGACAGGCAAATACTACAGTGCTTTCACAAACATTAGCTCATCTAAGCCTCGAAGAGCCCCAAGGAATAAATGGAAAAGCTAGTAGTAGTATGGGTATTAGTATTAGTGACATGGGAAACAAAGGTAGAAGAAAAATTATTAAATTTCCTTACTATCTATAGCCCATTGACAAGTCCTTGAAACCGGCAGAGTGACATTCCTCTAGGGACTCAACTGCCTCGATGTTAATACTTTACTGAGGGCAAAAGGCAATCTGAGCTAGCTAGACCCTCTAGATCCTATAAGTCTGCTTTAACATATAAAAATTCCTTTGGAAACTTCCTTTATCTCTGCCCCCCAAGATACATGTTGGCAGTCATCCCCCAAGCATATGACCTACCAATACACCCCTGAAGCATCTCAAAACTAAGGTTTTATTAGGTGGTAATAAATGACCTTTTCTCAACAACAGCTTGCCCCCTCAAGGTCCTGGAAACCTTGCTTCCAAAATTCCTTAGAGACTTACACTATCCCTCCCAGCTTGAAGGTATATAGTGGGCCGCTCCCCACGACCCCGGTGCAGCTCTTTCTGCCCACGGGTCCCATCCCCGTGCTTTAATAAAACCACCTTTTCTCAGGTGTCTCAAGATTTCTTTCTTGGCAGTGGGCTTCGAACCCTAAGGTCTTTCCTACATCGTTAGTATCTCTATTCGTATTCCTGCTGCTATCACTCTTCATATTAGCATTTGTATTTATATTAGAGTTTGTGTTCACAGCCACACTAGTATTTGTAATCATATTTATATTCACTGTCATTCACATTCCTAGAGGTGCCTGTACTGGTATCAGTATCAGTACTTTACAAGGGGGAATGGTGGGCGCACAGACAGCTGGAAAGCCCGTTGCTGTCACAGGTTGCCTTCTGTTCTCCGTAAACACTAGAGATGACCTCTGGCCGTAATGACAGGCATAAAGGCTCTCGAGTTCTCTTTACCTCCGGACAGGAATGGTGATGGTGGTCCTCTTGGAGCTCTGAGAGAAATTATACAAGTAAAGTCTTCAGCATGGCCCCCAAATCCTACATGAGGGCGGAGCTACAGCAAGGTAGTGGGAGATTATGTTGGAATGAGGACAGGAGGGCAAATTCTGACATTATGAATGACTTCATGGATTATGATAAGAGATTTGTCCTATTACAAAAATGAGGCACCATTGAGAGGCAGAAGGCTCTCTCAAGTCCCAGAACCCAGGCTTAGAATTCTTTCCCTCATCCAACACATCACACACAACCCCTACACACACACACACATGCAACCCCCCACGTAGTCACCCCCCCACACCCCCATACTCACCCTCACACACATATTACCTGTACCCTCCACACACACTTCACACACACACACACACACACACACACACACACACACACACACAGTGCACAGAGCTCCTGACAGTCACTCATACCCATATGTGGCTCGGTTGTTTGAGAACCTTCATAGGGTAGAGTGAAGCTTGTCACCTTAGCCAGAGTGAGTCTGAGGCTTGTTCCACAGATGTCAGCCCCAGGATGACTGGTGATAGTTCTGTTAGTCACTGAGAGTCGACATCACCTCAGCACTTCTTTGTGCCCAGAAACCAAAGCATCAACAGGCCTGCTCTTTCTGGTAGCATCCAGCCTCTCGTCACACCCTGAGATACAGAGGCTTTTGTGGGTAACAGGCCTCCGACACCTTCTACCTCAAATGTCCTTACAACAAAGGCCAGCACCTCACGTCCAATCCTTCCTTCATCTCACGTCCTGCTGTGGGAGGACACAGTACGAGATGCACATCTCTGGGACTTTCCACCACAGGAGGCCAATACAAAGCCATGGGTTTCCTCTTATCATGCTATTTCATGACATAAAAGAAAGCACCCACCCGGAGAGCTAGAGTCTGAAAAATATGCATGTTCTCTGACATTAGCATCCCTTTGATCTACAAGGACAGCAGAGGGAGGCACACTCAACTAGACCATAGGGGCCGTACCCTCTCCTGTTCATCATCTTCTTTCCTGCTTTGAGGGCAGTGAGTCTCACATGTGCCTGGAAAACAGGTAAATGTCTGGGCTGGTGAAACGTACAACTTCCAGAAGCATACTGACAGTCAAGGTCCAGCATCAGAGTTAAACCTCTAACGTCCTAAATGCAAGCTTCTTGTACTTTTATTTCTCACCACTGGAAAGAATTCTAGACCACTCCAACAGAAAAATACTAGAGAGCTCATCTAACTTCATCATTCCACAGATGAGGAAATTTATGGATCTATTTCCCCAAGTATGATCCTCTGACCAACTACACCAGAATCACCTGGGGGCAGATCCTTAGGTCCTTCCCCAGATTTGCTGAATCAGGATTTCCAGTGAAAAAGCCTAGAAATCTGCATTTTAAGCAGACTCTTTAGGAAATCATATACCTGAGAATGTTCTAGAAGTACAGCTGGTTGGTACAGTTCAGACCATCATGACAACAAATAATAGTGATGACAATATTGAGGGGTGTTAAATCAGGATAGCCTCAGAGACTCATCTCCTCCCCTCTTTGGAGCTTAGCAAGAGCTGGCTCAGTAGGTCTGCACAACCCAAGAGAGAACTCTGTTCCCAGCCACAGAGCTCCCAAGGTTCCCCCTTTCTAACAGGTCTAGTTCCTCAACCAGGAAGCCCACTGATCTGTAGGTGTCCCCTACTCTTCTGTCCCTATAATGAGGCAAGGTCACTCTTCTGGAGCTCCTTCCATGGTATGAACAGTCCCTCCAGGTCCAACCCAAACATGTCTCTCATTTTATTGATTCCATAAACACCTATTGAAGGACTTCTGTGCCACACACTGAGCTAGGTACCAGCAATGTGATTTATTCAAAAATAATGAATCTGGCATCCAGATGTGGGTCTCCACAGAGAAGAGGCTGAGCATTGCTCCTCTATCCTGCAGATTAGAGATTAGGTGGCAAAAGCCTTCACATTTGCATAGAAGAATTCCTTCCTTCCAGATAGAAGATAGTAAAGGAAAGAGCTTCTCTCCAGGGGGCCCTAAAGGGGGGCACCAGGGGATAGGCCCCCTAAATGTGCCTCCTGACCTTCTGTGTCTCATCAGCCTCCCATAGGAAATTCCAGTTTGGAGGCTCATATGTGCCCACTTTCCTGCACTCAGCAGCCACTGAGCAGCCAACTTGTGACATAATCTCTTACCAGACGTCTTTCCCAGAGTTGAGGGTAGGTCCACCCAGACTGTGCACCTGCATCAAGCCCTAAGTCTTAGGCAACCTGATAACACACACACACACACACACACACACACACACACACACACATCAAATGACCCAGAATCCACTGCTGCTGTGCTGACCAAGGGCTCCTGCATAGTCCTCCAGTCCTCCAGTGTCCCTCCTCCCCCAGGCCAGTTGGGTTAGTTAGGTTTCTTCCCAGAGTGACTGCTCTGACGGTGTGCCCTGATGAGTGGCCTCTGGTATTAGCGCCCTTCTCTTGGGTCTGGAGTCCTAGCCCTAAGCTGCCGACTGGGGCCTGCTGCCCAGGTGACTCTGGCTCCAGCAAACTGCCTGCTTCCCACTGATCCCTGGCTAGTGATGAGATCAAGGGCTTCCGAGTCAGGCCTCACCTGTAATCCCGAGTCCACCACTTCCTAGCTGTGTTACCTTGAGTGATTTTCTTAACCTCTCTAAGCCTCAATTTCTGCATCAGTAACATGAGAAAAATAAGACCTCCTTCTCAGGTTGTGTTGTGGACTAGAGACAACCTTGATGAACACCGAGCACATCTCCATAGAGGGTGCCTAGTACATGATGGCCCTCGCTGTCACTCTCTGTGTGCCCTTGGACAAATAACCTATGTCCCCCCAAGGACCCAGTCACTCAGCCAAATACTTG
Organism: Ailurus styani; assembly: GCA_002007465.1. NCBI lineage: Eukaryota > Metazoa > Chordata > Mammalia > Carnivora > Ailuridae > Ailurus > Ailurus styani. The sequence goes on from LNAC01000291.1 coordinate 631,100, forward strand.
TTGAGCCCCTACTCTGTGCCAACACTGGAAACGTACCATGGACAGGACAAAATCCCTGTCCTCATGGAACTTCGATCCATAATAAAAGAGAGGAAAGGCCTGTATTTGTTTGCTAGGGCTGCTGGGACAAAGGCACACCAACTGGGTGGCTAAACAACAGAAATTTATTATCACACATTTCTGAAGGCTCAAAGTCCAAGATCAAGGTATCAGCAGGGCTGGTTCCCCCTGAGGGCTGCTCCATGCCACCTCTCCCCCAGCTTCTGGCTGTCTGCTGGCAAGGGTTGATGTTCCTTGCCTTGGGGTTGGCCTGATCTCTCCCTCCATCTTCACAAAGTGCTTTCCGTGTGTGTGTGTGTGTGTGTCTTCTGTCTGTCTCCATGTCCAAATTTCTCCTTTTTATAAGGATGCCTGTCATTCTGGATTAGGTCCGACCCTCACGACCTAATTTTAACTTGATACCTCTGTAAAGATTCTTATTGCCAGACGAGGTCACATTCTGAGGTACTGTGGTTTAGGACTTCAGTGTGTCTTTCAGCGGGGTGGGGAAGAGGGGGGAGAGGCGCTCCCACCCGTAACAGTGTCCCTTTCCATGTACTTGCTCAGCCTCATTTGATCTCTGAATTGAACTGATTCTGCACAGGCCTCCTTCCAATCCAGTTGAATCTGGAGCTGGGTGTATCCAGCACGTTCAGTGCTCTTAAAGGCTATCTCTAAGACCCATCTCTGCCTCCTCTCACATCTCAAGAAGGTTAAAGACCTGGACATGGACCTTCCTCTGACTCAGAAGAGGGACCATACAATGGGCCAGGTGGGGCCCAGGCCATAGCGCCTGCTCCCTTCTCGGGGTCTCTGACTTGGGCCACCTGTCCAGCAGGCACGGCATCTGATGCCACCACCCTACCACAGGCCTTGGCGGAAGGTTAACATGCGGCACGTAGCACGGAGGGTTCTTCTCCCGCACGCAGTCATCTCATATAAATGGAAGAAGCATCTCTTTGTGAAATTGCCTATCTCCAGCAGCTTAAGTTGGAAGAATGTTTACTTATTTGGCCCCAGGGAATCATAAACATCTTGCAGCGTATGTTAACACTTACTCCGTAAATACTGTTCATTTTTAGTATCTGAAATTACAAAGCGTTCCCCCCCCCCCCAGGATTTACCTCCAGTTGTTAACAAACAGATGGGCTTAGTTCTCCTTGTTTCAGGCTTCAGAGGGACGACGTTATTCGTTCTGGTTTGTCCCCTCCAAAAAACACCTCTCGATGTAAAAAAACAGAGGCACCAGCCACCAGTAACAAGCCTCCTAGCAAAACTTCCATAAATGCCCACATAGAAGACCAGTCACCAATTATAAAAGATTTAGTGGTTCCTAAATGCCAGTGAGTGAGCCTGAGTGAACTTGAGATTTGAAATATGGACACCTGGAGCCCACCCCACACCTCCGGCCTATTAAAAATCAGAATTTTAGTAGTAAGAGGGGAGAATCTGCAGTTTTAACAAACTCAGAGGAGATGGTGAAGAGCAGTCGGGTTTGGAAAGACCTTGTTACAGAACAAGACAATACTCCCACACCCCTCCCTCTGCCTCTCAGGGGCCCTTCCCTCACAGCAAGTCCCCTGCTCTCTGTCCGGTCCGCAAGGACCCTCTGGTAAGCTACCCCAGGTCGGCCCGTCCCTGACATCACCACTGCACTGCGCCCTTGATCTTCCTCCTGCTCCCCCGCCCCCATCGGGTCAGTCACCTCTCTCTGGGACCCCGCCGCCCCCCCGTGTGCCCCTCCATGGTAATGCACTTGCCAGGCTCCCTGTTATCACTCTTCGCATGTCCGTCTCCCCAGCTTGGCCACGAACACAGGGAGAATGTGCCTTGCTTCTCCAGGCCAGCTCTTGGCTCACCACACCTTGCTACCTGCCTGAAGGACGAACTGAACCCCGTCAGGGCCCTCCATGACCTCAGCCCAGTGGGGAAGCTCCCTCCATCCCTCCTCCTCTTTCCGTGCATCTGTCTTTGTCTTCCTGAGTGGGCAGGGTCTCTCGCTGTGCACCTGAACTCTCAGTACCGGCCCAGAGCGGTTATTAAGAACTCCCTCCTACTGCTGTGAGCGGGTCCTTCTTGTCCCCACCATCTGTACCCTCCAAGCATTGAGCACCCTGCGTGGCATCTCGCAGGTCCCCGTGGCGATCTGCGGATGCCTGGCTGCTAGCGACACGGGACGGTACTGAGGAGAGGACTCAGTTACACAGAAGACCTGGGACGCCCACCAAGAGACTGTGCTGTGTAATCCTGAACTCTCTCATTAACGACTACAGCTCTTGGCCTCCTTACTGGTAAACTCCTCGGGTGAGGCAGGCAAGTTAGACAGCGTGAGGGAACAGTCTCAGAGCCCCCTAAGTCCACAGGTGCAGACGGGCCGAGAGCTAGAACGCAGCCTAGCCACCGTGGCGTGGTCCCCTGGGGCGGTGTAGATGCCCCCAGACCCTGCAGAAGGGAGCGGCAGGAGGGGAAGAGGCAGGACCCCTCACTTCAGCCAGGAATTTGGCCATAGGGGATGAGATCAAAAGCCAGTCACCCTCGGGGAGTCTCGGCCATGCCAAGGAGTTGCCGTCACCAAATCCGTGACCCGTTGGCCCTTCCGTCCAGCAGGATGTTGCCTGAGGTACCCTCGTCATCCTCCACCCCTCTGCCCAGGTCAACCGATGGCCTGATCAGAAGTGAATGGTGCAGCCTGCCTCCGGGCCTCGGGGCCCCAGGGGCGCTGAGGTCTTTCGCCACAACCTACACGGTGGGAAGGAGTCACCTGCTTCCAGGAGAAGAGGCTGCCGGCTCAGAGCTCAGCGGAAACCGCTGCCTGGCAGACACTAGGAACAGACGCTCCGAGAGGAGCCAGCCCTGCCCAAACTCCACACAGATGGTGACACTCCTCTCCTCTCTGTCAGGGCCATCTGAGGGAAGCTCCCGACATGCCCCAACCAGGAGCTTGTCGGGGTCCCTGGAGGACAGCCCTGCCCGTCCTCCCCAGGATCAAACAGGTGAGCACACACGGGCTTCACAAACCATCCAGACCCCACAGCCCCTCTGGACGAGCGCGGTGTTAAGTGCTGCTGTTCGTGCCACCCTCCCTTCCGGTCTGTCTACCCTTCCTGTCGCCCAGGGGAGGAGGGCGGACACCAGGGTTGGCAGGGAAGGGGGCCACCCGTTTGCTGTGATTTCATCTAATAGTCCAGCAAACATCAAGTGTCATAGGCCGTGCCTGCCTCCAGGCCTAAAACGCCCGCTGACCCCGGTCCCGACATGAGGAACTTCACAATTAGTAGAGACCCCTTGATACGACGTCAATATTCTCTCTGGACGAGAAGGCACTGGGGGCGAGATGGGGGCGAGGTCTCTACTTAACATTTTCACCTCATTTCAGTTATCTGCTCTTTTCCAGAGTCTGTTTTCACTTGCAAAGGAAAAGAAATTCAGAAAACTCTTCCTTACCTTTCAAGACACGGGTCAAGTGTGTCCTCGACAGAAGTTAGTTTTCTCCCAGAAAGAAAACAGCATCTTAACTTCTCGATGCTTGTTTACGTTGTGCAAGCACTGTTCCTTGTGCTGTCCTCACAACAGTCTTGCAAGTTAAGCAGGGAAAACAAGCCTCATTTCTCCCCTCAGCAACTAAAACAAAACAAAACAAAAACCCTCATAGTGTTTATGTTTAAAAGAATCCGATACTGTTTATTTTTATTTTTAGCTGAAAAGTATAAGGGAAGTTTAAGTTTATAAATAGTTGTGGCATGTTTTAGAGAACTTCATTTACTATAATTATACGTTTATTGGATATGAGAGTAATTTAAATGCTTAAGAGGGTTTTGCTTATTAATATTGTAAATAGACCCTGCCAGACATTTGAAGTGTCTAAAAAGTAAACATATTAAAAAATATACATGTGGTTGAAGATGTCTAAGGGAATGTAATTAAGTTTGTAAATGGGACTAATTTTAATTTTTGCCCATGTGTTACTTGAAAATCAGCGAACAACTGAAAGTTATTTGTTCTCAATTTTTTACAAGAATCATTAGATATATAAACAAAATTATTTAAGAGTTGGCTTTAAATGCATAAAGAAAATGAGCCTTTTGCATCTGAACTTGGCTGTCTAACTAGGCATCTCATACATGCCCCAAGTCCAGTGGCTTAGCTCCCCACAAGTGTCCCCATCTCCACCAATGCCAACTCTGTTCTTCTAGTTGCACCAGCCAAAAAATTCCCAAGTCTTCCTTCACTCTTCTCTTTCACTCACATTAATCCGAGAGAAAATCCTAATGTCTTTACTTTCAAAAGACAGAGTCTAACCATGTCTTAGGACCTCTCTGCTACACCCTGGCTCAAGCCATCCCGGGTTCTCTCCATCCCGGTTACTATAATCACCTCTCACCAGCCACCTCACCCCCTCTAATCTATTCTCAACTCAGCAGCCTGGGAGATCCTGTCAAAACAAAGTCAAGCCATGTCGCTCCTCCACTCCAGAACTGAGAGTGAAAGCCAGGAACTTCGAGGTGGTCCACAGGCCCTTTCCCCAGGGACCACACCTCACCAGAGGCTTCTCTTGCTCACCCAGCTCCAGCCTCGTCCACTCTGGGCCTTGGCTCTAGCTGTTCCTATGCCCTGAAGACTCTTCCCTAGAAGTCAGCATGGGTTCCTCTGGGCTAGGCAGAATAATCGCACCCCCTCCCCCAACATCCATGTCCTAATTCTCAAAACCTATGAACATGTTGGATACATGGCAAATGAGGAATGAAGGCAACAGATGGAATTTGTGTTAGGGACTGAACTGCGTGACCCCAAATTCCTGTATTGGAGCCCTGACCCCCTGTGCCTCAGAATGTGACTGTATTAGGAGATGGTATCTTTAAAGAGGTAAAATGAGGTAATTGGTGGGTAGGCTCTAACTCTATATGACCGGCGAAGAGAAGCCCGTGTGAAGACACAGGGAGAAAACAGACATCTCCAAATGAAGGAAAGAAGCATTAGAGGAAATCACCCCTTAACAACCTCAATTTCAAATTTCTAGACTCCAGAACTGGGAGAAAATAGAATGCTGCTATTTAAGCCATTCCTTCTGTGGTTCTTTGTTAGGGCAGCCTTCAGTGGGCTAAACAGAGGTTGCTAATCCACTAGCCCTGAGATGAGATTATCCTGGAGTATCTGGGCTTTACCGTCCCAGGTCCTTGTAAGTGGAGTCTCAGTGATAAATGAGAGTATTCCTGCCCTCACACTGCTGCTTCATCTAAATGGGACTAGTTTTAGGGGAGAGATATAAAGAAAAAATGGTTAGATGTGAGAAGAGCTTTCCCAGAGATTCACAGGCACAGAACGGTGTGGTGATTAAGAACTTGACTTCCAGTCTGAGCTGCTCAGGTTCAAATCCTGCTTCCACCTCTCCCTAGCCACATACCCTTGCACACACTGTTCTGTGTCACGTCTTCCACTAAGCTAAAGATAAGGAAAGCCAGACTTTACAAAGCTCTTGTGAAGAAAAAATGAGACAATGCGTGGAAGGCGCTTGAATAGCACTCAGCACATGGAAAGCTCACTAGATCTTCAGTTCTCTCAATTATGGGGCTGTGAAAGCACAAAGAAGGAAGTGACCGAAAGGGACTAACTTCACAGGGGGTCTGGGATGGCTTCTCAGAGGACTATAAGGCTATAAGGTGAATCCTTTTCCAGGAAGGAAAGAGGGGATGGGCATTCCATGTAGAGAGAGTGAAGAGCCAAGTACGCTGAGAGTGACAGGGAACCAGTGGATATTTCTAAGCAAGAGAATGATATGAACAGATATGTGCTTCAGAAGAGAATGGATTGAAGAGAATGGATTCTCTTCAGAATGAGAGTCTGAAGGCCGGGAGGTAAGTTATGATGCTGTCAGTCGCTCAGGGTGGACATGAGAGGGGCCCAGAAGAAAGCAGAAGGAAGGGAAGGAAGTAATCGCTTCAGAGGTAGAATGGCTGCCATACAAGGTGAAGAGAAGGGGAAGGCCAGGACAGAAAGGAAATGTTCATCTTTAGAACCTTCAGGTTTCCTTTCAGCCCTTCTTCCCCAAGGCTAACCAGGACCTCACCGAGCTGCCTCGGCCCCTTGGTCAGTAAACACGTGAGGTTAAACCTCCCCTATGAGAAGGGACTTCCAAAGCAAACGGGCAGATTCACAAGGTCTCTGGGAGTGAGTCCTGGAGCCAAGAGAGCAAACAAAACCTGCCCAAACACAGTGAGAAGGTGACGGGAGGTTCTAGAAGCAAAGACAGCACATCAAGGTGCCTTGACATAAGATCAAGGGTCTTTCTCTGGACACGTGCTCGGGTTGGTGAGCATCTGTCAGACTTGAATGAAACTCAGGCCTGGCCCAGAGGAAGGAAGTAACTAATAAGTTGTAAGAAAAAAAGACAGATATCTCCTAGTCCTATCCCTTGACGTTTGCTCTTAGCTCCTCAACGCACAGCACATCGGAACACAAATAATCAGGGCACCTGGCGCCAGGCCTTACCCCCTAGTGCTTCTTCCTAGCCTAAGTCATCCTGCCAACTCTAAAACTTGAAGAGAATTTGTCTGATGGCTCCAAAGACCCATCACTCACTCGCATTATGCATGACGGGGCGTTGTTGTTGTTTGTTTTGTAAATCCAGGTAACTACAAAACCCCAAATATTAAACATGAAGCCTTCAGATTCTCTATTCCCCTGTTGCTGGCACTGCTGTTGCTGTTTGTCATTGCCCAATACACAAATCCCAAACATCTGAACATTGTTCCTCCAAGTATAACTGCAGGATTCAAATGAGGTTTCCATCTAGAATTTTCTTTTGTTCTTGAGATGCCAAGTCTGAGAGTTCTGAGACCAAGAGAAATAAAGATATGGTGTTTTCTGCAAAGACTGTGGCTGCGCAGCCACTGTAAAGAATCGGGATGTGGCTGGCAGTGGCTGGTCTGGGACTCTCCGGTCGCACTCAGAAGAGGGGGGACCCTGGCCGCCCCCACGGAACCAACTGTTCCATTTCCTGTTACAAACCTCAGCAACTATTATTTACTCAAATTTACCATGCTCCAGCCCTGCCTTCTGGGTCCTCTCCCTCCTATGAATAGTTTAAAAACAAACTGAAACAAACAAACAAACAAAAAACCCAAAAAGCCAAAACACTAGAAAGTTATACGGTCCACAGGGAATGGGGACATCTAATCTCCCAGTCTGAAGCTCAGCTCCGCTGAACCATCAGTCCACCTCGATGTTTCTCCCTCCTTGTTTCTTACCTCCCAAATATGGTGATGCTTTTGAACAAACGTGGTCCCTGAACTTAGAGGACAAGCCTGCACCCACTCCCCTCCCAGAGCTGAGCTCAGCCGCCTCGATGCTCAGTGACCTCTGCCCCATGCACACCCATGTTCCAAGGAGCCAGGTTCCCAGCCCATGGTGGCAGATTCCCATTGCTCTCCCGCCTTCACTTTCTGCTTTCTGTGCCCGAGGAATTACGCTTCTTTTCAATGTGTTGTAGGGCCTCATCACTCCCTTTCCCCAGAGAGTTTTTCCCCAAATAGAACCACCAGGCCAACTCTTAAACATGGGTTATAATGATAGCGTCAAGGGGTTTGTCTTTGCTTGGGCTACCATGACAAAATACCACAGACCGGGTGACTTAAATAACACACGTTCATTGCTCAGAGTTCTGGAAGCTGGGCGGTCCAGGACCAAAGCTCTGGCAGAGTCACTTCTAGGTGAGGACCCACCTCCTGCTTGCAGAGGGCCACCTTCTTGCTGTGTGTTCGCAGAGTGGGAGGGAGCTCTGTTCTCTCTTCTATTCCTTGTAAAGGCACTAATGCCATCATGGGGGGCCCCACCCCCATGACCTCATCTAAACACAATCACCTCCCAAAGGCCCCACCTCCAAGTACCACCACAAGCAGGGGTAGGGCTTCAACAGATTGATTTTGGTAGAGACACAAACATTCAATCCACAACAAGATCTGAAATCAAGAGTCTGGTTGTCTCTTTCCTCTTAGGGAGGGAGCTCCTTCAAAGCTGAAAGGAGGTTTGTTTTCCTCCAAAGCTGACATGACTGATTTGCAGGGACATCCTTCTACGGAACAAATTCATGGGAAACATACACATAACACAAGTTAAATTTTCAACTGGATGAGCCGCCGCACATCTTGATAATCTATATAGTGATAAGGCTCATGGGTCTGACTTTTCCCATCACTTATACAGATGACTCCTTCCATTCATGGCAGAGTGTATGTAGTACAGAATCCTATGAAGAAGAAAATACATGCAACCTCTGCTAATGTTTTCCTAGTACAGTGAATCCCAGCGCTGAAAGAGATTTGGGGGGGCACCTGGGTGGCTCAGTCGGTTAAGCATCTGCCTTCTGCTCAGGTCATGATCCCAGGTCCTAGGATCAAGTCCCACACTGGGTTCCTGCTCAGTGGGGAACCTGCTTCTCCCTCTCCCTCTGCCCTCCCCCTGCTCATGCTGGTTGTCTCTTTCTCTCTCTCTCAAATAAATAAATTTTTAAAATTAAAAAAAAAAAAAAACGAAAGAAAGAAAGGGATTTTGGTATCACTCTCTCCAACCCCCACTAGATGTTTTGATTCCCTCTAATGTCTGTGCCAGTGGTTACCCAGCTGATCACAGAAACCTCCAGTGCCAGAGAACTCACTGTTCTCTAGGTACCTTCTTGCTTGCTTGCTTGCTTATTTGCTTGCTTGCTTCTGAAAACACACACACATTTTTGGCAGGTTGTAAGTATAGTGTAGCAGACAAAGCCTGGGCTTTGGTGTTAAACAGACCTCAAAATCCCAGCTTTGCCATTTTCTGTCTGGTTTTAGAGAAATGTTTGAACATTTTTGAGTTTTAATGCTGTCATGTGCTAAGAAGAGGGAAGGACAATAATGCCTACTTCCTGGATTCTTCCATGAACGTATTAGATAACAAAGGGGCCAGAAGAAAGTAGGTCTCGGTCAGTGTTAGTTCCTCTCCCATTTCCCATCACCTTCCCTTTTAGCCTTCCGTTCATTTCCTGTAATACGGATATCTTGACTGATGATTTAGATTAATATGAAACACTGTAGCCAACATATCATTAATAAAAGCATCACAAAAAGCCATAAAGGAGCCATTACGTTGAAAAGGGAGACCCTTGCCTGGCAAGTAGACTCATAAATTCATGATGATAATTAATGTCCTCATTTGATTATGAATTATTCAAGGGCATGGATCTGTCTAATACCCCCATCGAATCTGGTGCAGGTCCTTGTGTGTGGTAGACACTCAGTAAATGTTTCTAAGTTGAACTTTGTTGTATTTTTTATAAATTTTATTTCAGAAATGTATATAGATCAATGCAAAGTACAAATAATATTTGGATGTCTGTTACTGGGGAAATATCTTTTCCTGGGGGCTATCATATTAATAACTAGGAATTAATTACTAATTAAACTTCTATAAAATTTACCTATTTTCATTATATGCTTAACTGAATTACATTCCTTTTTTTAGCAAACTATAATATTTGAAAAGTTTATTCCTAATTACCCCTATACTCCTAGTGCCTAGTACAATGCCTGACAATATTTCATGGGTAGATAGACAGATGGACAAATCTGTGGGTTCCTGTGTTTCTACTTTGAGTATATTTGCTGAAAAGCACAATGAAATTAGAATTTAGGATTATACTTAAAGGTCTAGTATATGCATTATTTACTTAAATATTCACATTGTAATTTAAGTTTTAATTCTGTATTCTTTCTGGTTCATTGAGTTATTATATAAGGTATGGTCAAAACATAAGTTACTCCAAAATCATAGAGATAAGTCACTCTCAGGGAATGAATTTGGTATAAATCAACAAATAATGAGCTTAACCACTGCAGACATTATCCTTCCCAAGAGATAATTTGTAAATGTGTTGCTGTTACCAACTTAAGAATAACCTAAATACAATTAAGGTGGTTAAAATGTGATTTTTAGAGGGGACGCCTGGGTGGCTTAGTTGTTAAGCGTCTGCCTTTAGCCCAGGTCCTGATCCCAGAGTCCTGGGATCGAGCCCCGCATTGAGCCCCCTGCTTGGCCGGAAGCCTGCTTCTCCCTCTCCCTCTCCCCTGCTTGTGTTCCTTCTCTTACTGTGTCTCTCTCTCTCTAATAAAAAAATAAAATCTTTTTTTAAAAATGTGACTTTAGAGACTTAATTAGAGAGACAGAAAATGTTAGATGAAGAGATGTGGTCAGCAATCAGTTTTCTTGTGTAGCGCCCAACGTTGTGTTATCTTCTTATATCCATGCATACACCCTCCCCCATGAAACTCCAAGAGCAGGCGGCTTCTTTTTTCACTATAAAAACTCTCCAGCTCGTGCCATAGAACCTGGCACGGAGTGCATATTGGGATTTCTAGAAAAGCCTACATGTTCCCTTCTAGACTCTAAGCCACTTGGGAAAAGCCCACTCAGTAATCAAGACACCAGCTTTCTTAATAAGAGAGCTGGAAAGCCAAAATAGTTCTTACTGCAATGGGACCCTGGAGTAGGGAGAGTCTGGTCTCCAGGACAGACCCTCATCGACAGAAGAGGCAGTTAAGGCTGGGAGTATGAAACATGGTTGTTGGTAACTATCAAAATTGTGAGAGTCTGGGATTCTACCCTCCTTGAAAGCTAACGAGCTGGCCTATAACTGTTTCAAGGATGCCAGCAAAAAACTATGAGACTCCTGGGTCAGAGACTAAGGACTTTATTACAGCAAATGTAATAACCAGAGTGTCAGCATGATATTCATATCAGCATCCCATGCCCTCCCCCAGGCTCTAAGGGGACAGTGCAGGTGGCCCCTACAGGGACCTGAGCGTGCAGAATTGTGTTACAGGAGAGGAAGCTGGAGCTTGGGTGATTTGCCACTTTTATAGCAAGTGAAGGCAAACCTGTTCTTTTTTTTTTTTTTTTTTTTTTTTTTTTTTCTCAAGGTTGCTCAATGCACCTGCAACCGTGAGCAATGGCCCGGATGAAGAGCTGCCGACTCTCACGTTCACGGCACACACAGGAAGAACATGTAGAGGTGGTCGGGGCCCACAGCCGCCTGCCTCTCCCAACACCAATCAAACGAGACCCCCCTTCCCATAGGAGCAGAAGAGGAAGGTGAGGAGAAGAGTGGAGTGTTATTCCAGTATTTCTCTCTCCTGAGAAATAGAGATGCAGCCCCCTTACGGGGGTACTTCCTAGTCTTTGCTTACTTAATTTTTGGGTTTAACAAGGTCGACAGGCTTTGTGGCTGCCCCTCTTTGGGGAAGAGAATAGCAGTTTATCAGATATACTGCTCCCACATTTACTAGGATATGTCCAAATCTACTCCTATAGTTTCCTATTAATCTTTCAGGACAAATTATGGGTAGTTCAGATTTTGCCACTATGATGGTTAGCTTTGTCAACTGGGCTAGGCTACAGGACCCAGTTCTTTAATCAAACATTATCTAGGTGTTGCTGTGAAGGTATTTACAAATGTGGTTAACATCCTCAATCAGTTGAGTTTAAATGAAGTCAATTGCTCCCCCCCCATAATATGGGTGGGTCTCATCCAATCAGTTGAAAGACCTTAAGAACATAACTGAAATTTTCCTGAGGAAGAAGAAGTTTTCTCTCAACACTGCAACATTACCTTTGCCCAGAGTTGCCAGCCTGCCCGTCTGCCTTACAAGTTTCAGACCTGGAGCCCCCACAATTATCTGAGCAAATTCTTTGAAATATATTCTACTTGGTCTGTTTCTCTGGAGAACCCTGACTGATATCTTCACATCTCAAATATAGATCAGAAAATGATAGTAATTAAATAAACTTATAGCTTTACTGCATCCTGTCTCACCACACAGTTATGCCATTGCTTTTTTGGGGCCTCAGGTTTCTTGATACCGGGCAGAGCCCAGACCTCAACAGTCCATAATAAATTAGCATCTTTGTCATACTGTCCATATTTTCTTTCTTTTTTTTTAAAGATTTTATTTATTTATTTGACACAGAGAGAGAGATCACAAGTAGGTATACAGGCAGACAGAGAGAGAGGAGGAAGCAGGCTCCCCGCTCAGCAGGGAGCGTGATGAGGGGCTCAATCCCAGGACCCTGAGATCACGACCTGAGCTGAAGGCAGAGGCTTTAACCCACTGAGCCACCCAGGTGTCTCTGTCCATATTTTCTAAACCAAAATATCAGAGCCTGTGGTCTGACAGATACAAGTGTACTTATAGGGAAAATTGGAAAGACTATTTGAAACTGGGTCTGTTCCAAAAAATCTGGGACATACCATTGATGTATTTATATATCGTACAGGTTTGCCTCACCAGTCCCCCTGTTCAGAGAAATGCTAAATACACCCCATAGAGCCCAACTTCTGGCACTGCAAGATTGAGGATCTCCACTTATTCAACAAATACCCACCAAGTACATAACAGACCAGACACCATCTTGGCGTTTCAGATAAAAGACAGAAGTTACAAATGCTCAGTAGTAGCTCACTGCTGGGACAGATGGACAAATAAAGAGGCTATTTAAAACAAGATCCCTGACAAAGTCAAATCCCAGGTCCTCCCCCCACCTAAAGCTGCACTACCCCACCCCAAAGGCCCCCATAAGAGGGCCCCCTTCTGTGCCATTTCATCCCTTTTTAAAGTCAACAAAGGCTATCTGTCATGTCCAAGCGAAACTCATCTCTCTGCAGCCCAGGGTTATCTCAGGGGCCCAAGTTCATGGCTCTTGGTCACTTGAGGAGAACTCACAGGGATGAGGGCCCCCCTGGTGATAGCCATCCACCAACAGCTGAGCTCAGGCAGACCTCATGGTCACCATTGGCTGCCCCAGGCCTCTGGGTCCAGAGCCCCCTTCCTCACATGCGGCTCTGATAAAGACAAGACTAAGAAATATTAACTCCTTTATCCACCCCCACTCCCAGCCCCTCTATCTTAGGCTGGCCTCCCCCATGGGCTCACAGCTCTGGAATACAGGAAACTGCTTTCCAGAGTGTGGGAGCAGCACCTCGTCCAGACTCACTGCTCGAGCCCCATGTTGAAGGGAAGGAGGGAAGAGGGGACAAAGGACTGAGATATTACAGGTGAGAAAATCCAGTGGTAAAGTGAAAAAAGGGCTAGCCTGCTGGGGGAGGAGTCCCAGATTTGAACACTGCTGGCTCTTCACTTTGAGCGTGCCTTTGGGCAAATGACTAAACCTTTCTGACTATTCCTCATCTGTGACAGTGGGATCCTAAGAGCATCTCATAGCGATAGAGTGAGATGTGTATAGAGTGTTGAGCACAGGGTCTAGCAGACAATTAACACTCATGTAAGCTCATGTTACCATGATAGCGATTCTAGCATCGCTTCTGACCTGCAGGTTGCCACCTACAAAATGAAGGATTAAACCACATGACTCCTACCTCTCTTCAAGTCCAACAGTCCTGTGACTTGGTAAGGCAGAAATCAGCTCTTTTGACATCAACTCCATGCATGACAACAGAGGAGGAGAGCAGAGGTGCTGGCACCCAACTTTGAATTGTGCCCCAAGTGCCCAAGCCAGCTCCAGCACCCACTTCAGGATCAGCCTAGGCTAGACCCAGCGGAAAGCCTGCCATCCTTCCCCAATGGAACTTGAGTCTTGCCTCTTGTTACAAAGCTGAGCAAATATTAATATCTCACTGTTCAGCACACACTGCATTGCTACTGGTTGTCACATTGTGTCTCCGACTGGCTTTCATGCGTTATATATTCATCCACGCATGGTTTGCTAAAACCAGCATACGGTCACATCTCAACTCCCTGCAGGCCTTAGAATGTTTTCAGTCCTGTAGATTTCTCAGAGAATTGAACAAAATTTTCATTGAACAACTGGCAGCTTTGATTGGACAGCTGACACTGAACAACTAAGGAAAAGAACCTCAAAAGCTCTGTATGCGAAGAATATAAATTACTAATGATCAATTTCAATGACTCCCAGTGCATGAATCATTCCAGTAATAAAACTGTTTGGGCAAAGACGGAAGGGTTGTGTCTCTTAATCTTACACTCCCAGAATTCTGTTATTAAATGTGTCCAGGGCCACAATGGGTTATGGATTCATTTGAACAATCACCTAATTCCTCAAAACTCTCAGGACTCAAGTGGAATTTACAAGTGGAATTGGAAGATTTGTTGCTCACTAGAGCTAGTCAGTAGAGCTGAGACATATGGGCAATTTTTCTCTCATTAAGGAATCTTCCAATACTTGAAAAGTGATAACTCGTTAAGAATTGCTCTTGCCTGGGACAAACAGTAGAGCACAATGGTTTTTCTTCATATTCCGCAATAATTCACCTTCTCCAGTGAAAGAAATCTTCCACTTTTTCTGAAAGAGGTTGCTTCGATTTCTCTCTCCTCCTCCTCCCCAAAAAGAAAATCACAAGTTTAGCTACAAATTAAATCACCATTTCACCAGTTAGTAGTCAATGGTCCCCATATGGGTTCCTGACCGTCAGTGCTGACGGCTGAGTAGGCGGAGAGGTCCTTGGCAACAGAAACCCCAGCAGTAGCTTTCCCTGACTTCTCCCACAGGCCTAGAACAGTGGCTCTCAACCAGGTCAATTTTGCCCCCCAGAGGACTTTTGGTAGTGTCCGGACACTTTCTGATTATCACGACTGGGCTGTGGCGGGTGCTACTGGCCTCAAATAGAGGTCAGTATGTCGCGAAAAATCCAATGCACGGGGCACTGGCATGCAACAAAGAGTTGTCCTGCCTGAATTAGGCAGTGTTTTCCAGAGAAACAGAGCCAATAAATATATAATTAATATTTCTTTATACTATATATAATTTTTATGCATTCATACTTCATTTTATTATATAATACTAATTATATTTATATATCTAGATATATATTAGATATATCTAAAGAGACTTATTATATTGAATTGGCTTATTGTAAAGGATTGGCTCATGCTCTTACGGAAGGTGGCAAGTCCAAGAGCTGCAGAGTTGATGTCCCAGGTCAAGTTTAAAAGCCAGCGGGCTGCAACACAACTTGGAAAATCTAATTGATGTCCCAGTTCAAAGACCATAATGCAGGAGAATTCTCTCTTACTCAGGGACGGGTATGATTTTTTCTGCTTTTCAGTCCTTCAACTGATTGGATGAGGCCCACCCATATTAGGGGGAGCAATCTGCTTTACTGAAAGTTCACCAGTTTAAATGTTCACCTCATCCAAAAATACCCTCGCAGAAACACCCAGAATAATGTTTGACCAAGTATCTGGGCACCCCATGGCCCAGTCAGGTTGACACATAAAATTAACCATCACAATACCCAAAATGTCAGTAGTGCTATGGTTGAGCAATCCTGATCAGAATCATTCTAGCCACATAATAAATGCTTACAAATGTTAATTGATGGAATACAACTGACTTGTGTTCACTTGAGACAAAGGAGAGGTCAAAGTGAGGTGAGACAGTCAGGGGGATCATGAAAGAGATAGGCTAGGTAGAAACTTAGAAGGGTGGGTGGAACTTGGGTGGAACTTGGGTGGACAGGGAGAATAGGAGCCATTCCAGAATGGGAGAAGCTGCATATGTGTGACACATACAAGGGATCTCAGAGGATGAGACACCATTGGTTAAAACTCGAAACACCTGAGACCATGATGCTCTTAGCAAAACAGAACCCAATGTCAAATCTGAATGAATGATGTGGTTTTGTTTGTTAAACAACTGAAATTAAGTGTTTTGAAGAAGAAGAAGAGGGAAAAATTTATCTTTGGCATCATTTATATAAATAGCACCATGAACTTATCTTGGCACATTTTACAGATGGAGGAACCGAGATACAGAGACATCAGCAATGAAGTTTGGGAGTTTTTGCTTTACAACATTGTATATTTGCTTCTTTCTATCTTTTGACATGAGGTGGGGTTTACGAGGGACAGTCTCATTAACACACAGTATCGGTGGTGTTTCTAGCACAGACTCAGGAGCCAAAACCTATGGGCTCAGACTGGCTCCACCACTTGGTAACCATGACCTTGGGCAAGGAGCCAAATGTGTGAATATCAAATTAGTTCATAAATATAAAGCAGGCAGCGCAGGGTCAAACACATAGAAACTACTCAATCAGATTGGCTGTGTTTATTATCATCGTTCTTTTTAATGATGGTTCCTTACTCCAGCCTATGAGATTCCAGTGGATTCCCACTCCAACGAGCAGCATCAGAGCATCTGGTGGTGGCAAAACCAAGGGGCATGAGCACGCCCCTTTCAGGACTTGCCCAACCTTTTCCCACAGGACACTCTCCTAGAGTGCTCGAAACTAAGTGATTCCAGTGGCACTGTTTGTACTGAAAACATTTTCTCCTGGTGGCCTCCTTATTAAACCTATAGTTTGGACAAACAAGCAATAAAACCAGGCTATGCTGCTTTGAGTAGCCGGCTGAGGAAGGTTGCCCCCAGAAGGGTGTGTGTGTGTATGCGTGTTTGTGTGTGTTTGTGTGTGTGTGTGTGTGTGTGTGTGTGTGTGTGTGTGTGTGTGTGTGTGTGGTGTGGAGGGGAAGGGAAGGGAAGGGAAGGGAAGGGAATGGAAGAAAAAGGAGATTGCACTAGGACAAGCTGGGGTTTCTGAGAACACAGCATGAGGCTGCAGCTGGGAGGGACCCTTACCTGGCCCCAGTAATCAGCACCTCTGCTTGGAACTTCCATGTCAAATAAAAAAAAGACTGTGGGAGGAGGGGGAATTTCCCATCAATGTTACCTCCCTAGTTTTTAATGGCTCATCAAATGGGCAAGGACTCAGAGCAGAGCCAGCAAGCTGGTGAGGACGCTAGCGGCTGTGCCAATGAAAAGGCTGGGGGAGGAGACACTAAGGGGGGCCGTGGGGAAAGACCACCTCACGCTGCACAGGTGCCACCCTGGGGTGGCCACAGCAGGTACAAATGACAATGTGGCATGTTCAGGGAGAGGACTTGTTGCCCCTGACTGTCTCTGCTTACATGTGGAGGTGCCAGAAGTTCCCACTGGCCCATGGCAAGGGACAGAGAAGGATGTGAAGTTGAAAGCAAGGGACCCAACTCGGGTGGCCATTGCGAGAGGCCAAGTGACCAGATGGAGGGGGTGGCTGACCCTCAGGGCATCTATATGGCCACGGAGGTCTGATGCAGGGTTGAGTCAATGAGGGGAATGACTGAGCCCTGAAGGCACCAAGACAGCAGCCCCCGAGTTACACTACTGTAATGTGTCAGTAGTGGACACACACAAGGGCAGATGCTGGGCTAGAAAGAGTCCAGGCGGAAGTCAGAGGAAGTGGATAGAGAAACACAGCACTAAGACCAGGAACCTCTCTCTCCAGGACGTGAGAAGGCACTGGGGAATGGGGAAGGCAGGGACACCCTCTGAGACCTTTGACAGTGGCCCTGAACCTTAAATTGACTAATGGCTCCAATGGCCCTTTAAACCCAGCAAAGACTGAGTAGTGGTATAAGGCATGGCTGAGATGGAACCGCTTTCTCCAAGTCCGAACGGGACCATTTCAGCATCTGGCCATCTCCCGGACAAGCGCAAACCATCCACGCACGCGCAGGCAACCCCAAGAATCCAACAGGAGTTAACGAGTGCAAAAGGGCTGGAACAAGAGGAAAGAAAGTATGAGCTGTGCAGAAGCCACGATAGTGTGGTAGGAAGGAAAGAGAAGAAGAAACCCATCTGAAGGATGACAACGACTGGCGCTACTGAATGTTGCTTGTGGAACAGGCACTCTGCATCCCCACTGCTCCCAGCGGGACCTGGAGACCTGTAGCACAGGCATCGCCCAGAACTTCTTAGAAACCCAGAACAGGGGGCGCCTGGGTGGCTCAATGGATTGAGCGGCTGCCTTCACCTCCGGTCATGATGCCAGGGTCCTGGGATCGATCCCTGTGCTGGGCTCTCTGCTTGGCGGGAGCTGCTTCTCCCTCACCCTTTTCCTCTCTATGTTGCTCCGCCTACTCGTGTTCTCTCTCTCTCTCAAATAAATAAAATAAAATAAAATAAAATAAAATAAGAAGAAATCCAGAATAGCAGGCTACACCCTGGACCTACAGCATCAGTTTTTTTGTCTTTTTCTTTTTTCCAGCTTTATTGAGATATAATTGATATAATATTGTGTGAGTTTAAGGTGTACAGTGTGATGACTTGATATATGTATGTGTTATTTACCACATACGTGTACATATGTATGTGTGCCTATGTGTTCACCACTGTAAGGTTAGCATGCTTCACTTCCCATAGTTACATTTTGTTGTTGTTATGATGAGAACATTTAAGATTTGCCCTCCTAGTGACTTTCAAGCATACAATACAGTATTATTAACCACAGTCACCAAGTTGTACATTAGCTCCCCAAACTTATTGCTCTTATAACTGGAAATTTTTACCGTTTCCCATCTCCCCTGTCTCCCAACCCCTGGCAACCGGCATCTCCTTTCTGCTTCTGTGAGCTCAGTTTTTTTAGATTCCACATTTAAGTGAGATCCTGCAATACCTGTCTTTCTCTGCTTCTACTGATTTTCATATGAACTCAGGTAACATGTGGGCACATTGCAGTTTGAGAAATTACGTTACCTGATTTAATATAATCAATTCAACACAACAATTCCAGAAGTTAAGGAATCTTCTCCCCATTTCGCAAATGAGCAAACTGAGACCCAGCCGAGTTCACATATCCAGTAAGTGGTAGAACCAAGAAACTAACGCAAGCAATCTGACTCCAGAGCCCACCTTCTCCCCTACACCAAAAGCTTAGACTCCTCCCCTGGTTGGTTTCTGGTCAAATGCCGCATTGCGCTGATGCACACCTAGAACATTTAGAATGATCTGTGGACATACAGCAATGACAGGATTTCCTTTTCCATCATGTTTTCCAAAGGAAAATAGCAGATATTCATGATTCAATCCATGTCCAGGTTTCTGCGTGACCAAGGGCCCCCAGTATTTTAAGCTTTGGGGCAATCACAGCTATCATGTCTAAATTGTTCTGCTTGTTCTAAATTTGCCCTGTATGTGTACCTTTCAAGAATAGTTCTTTTAGCTGATAAACCCCCATTTTCAAATGCAAATGTGTTTTGGAATGTAACCGTTCAATCGCTTCTCCCTCCAAATCATACTACAGCTGAATTACTCCAAAGGAATCCGTAGCGAAACACGGAACATTTTCAAGCATAATCCTGTGGTGCTTTTCATCTAAAAAGGTGACTAACAGCTTGCATAAGCTTATAACCAGACTTAAAGCTTAAAATCCCTGTGGAGTTTGCAAAGGGCATCGAGACAGCAAGCCAAACCTGGGAAACACAAAAATGTCTCTGCATGCTGACTTATCTACCAGTCAGTCACGAAACCAGTCTGAATCAAAATTGCCATGACTCATTTCAGTTCCACAACCTCTATCTTCCTGACGGTGAGTTGAAGAGGCACTCCCTCCTCTGTTCAGAAAAAGAAGAAACAGCTCCCACCTACAAAACATTAATTAGGTCACGCAATGTGGCGAAAAGCGACTTGAGGCGAGAGGAAGCCCGCGCTACCTGACATCCAGTGGGTAATCACAAACAGAGGTTTGAAGACAAGAATGAGATCTAGTCTGGAACGCCCCAGCTCTTTGACCTTAGGGAGTTCACTCTGCTCTCCAGGTTCATTTTCCCTGGCCGCAATGATTTCCTAAGATTCCTTCCCCCTCCACAGTCTCAAAGTTTAAGTCAGACCTTAATTATGTGCTAAGTAAAGTATACTGTCTTTCATTTGAGGGATGGCATGCTGACAAAGACAGTTAAGGATGACAAGGCAGCCTGGTACTCGTTCCATAACATGGAATACAAAATGCTGTTTATACTTTCTAAAGCTATGTAAGATTCTGGGCACATTTGGACAGAAGCTGGAAGGAAAGAGGGAACAAAGAAAAACAGTGAGATCATGGGTGGGTGAAGTTTCCTTGTAGTTTGATTTCCGTTAATTTGCTGTTTAAAAAATCATACTTTTAGGGAAACCTATCTGGATGTTCTACGGAAGAACTGCCTGCCTGGTGCTTTGCTGTCATGTTTTCTCAGCTTCCGAGTTGACGGTGGCCAGGCTGAGCTCTTGCTATTCATAGACTGTGTCAGGAAGGCTCGATATTGTTTCCAAAGTGGTCATGTGCCTGTGCCCGGGAGCTAGGCCCTCATGCTCCCGCACCCTCCCAGCCCAAACCTACAGTCACAGCCTCGGTGCTGGCATTTCCTTCCACTACTGACTGG
Organism: Ailurus styani; assembly: GCA_002007465.1. Lineage (NCBI taxonomy): Eukaryota > Metazoa > Chordata > Mammalia > Carnivora > Ailuridae > Ailurus > Ailurus styani. The sequence goes on from LNAC01000291.1 coordinate 651,370, forward strand.
GAGGGAACAGGAATGGAACATGAAGGGCCGCTCTGAGCCCCTCGGGTGTGAAGGGAGCTCCGAGTTTGCTCTGTCCTTCCCCTGAGGTCATCCGCTGGCAGTGTCTGCCTGGTTCACAAAGAAGCCTTCCACAGCGCGCCCTTAATCCCCAACAGAGGGCCCAGCAGTCATGTTAGACAAAATGCCTCTGCTCCCTCCCACGGCAACATCCGACTGGACCAGCCAGCCCCTGACCCAAGATGGCCAAGCTGAGCCTCTTTGCCAAATATTTCAGGCTGGAACTAAGGAAGAGTCACTCTCTTGATTAAATCTAAAACATGTATGCATGGATGCTATGGTATAGACATTTCTGATCATGCACACAGGCTGTAAAAGTAGAGATAGCCCATACTGGGTGGGTTGATTCTGTGCTCCCTATTCCAGCCCCTCCCTAATGGACGCTGCAGGCTGCCCCTCGGTTCGGTGAAACAGCCTGAATTCTTAAGTAAAGTCCCTTTTCCACTTAGGCTAAGGCAAGTTGGTGTCTGTTACTTGCAATAAAAAATGTCCTAATATGGGGCGCATAGGTGGCTCGGTAGGTTAAGCATCTGAGTCTTGGTTTCGGCTCAGGTTATGATCTCAGGGTCCTGGGATGGAGCCCCAAGTCAGCCTCTGTGCTCAGCAGGGAGTTTGCTTGAAGATTCTCTCCCTCTGCCCCTCCCCCCACTCACATACAGGCTCGCAAGTGTGCATGCACCCTCTCTTTCTTTCTCTCTCTCTCTCTCTCTAATAAGTAAATCTTTTTTAAAAAATTGTCCTAATACAGTTTATCTATGGGAGCCTCCCACCATGCCATACAAGTGCTTGTGTGACCTGGCCCTGCCTGGAGCCCCACCTGGTCACCCACCAGCATCCCCACCACGCTGGGCCTCACCGGGCCCTGTTGCTACTCTGCCTGAAACATTCACCAGCCTGCTGAGCTCCCTCCCCAGCGCAAAGGCATAGGTAGGTAAAAAGCCAGGCTACAGGGGTCTGCTTGCTTCCTCCCTCTACTTCAGCCTCGCATATGATTAAAGCACTCAGACAGAGTGCCGCCTAGGATGCCGCGAACTGCTCTTTCTACTCCCTGCCGGCCAGAGCAGACTCTGAGCCTTCCGAGAGCAGGCCCGCCCGGGGAAGCTAAGGAAGACTCATTGCTGCTGCCTGAGTGCGGCTGCTCTCATTTGGCTTTGCTGCATTCTTTATTTATAAGGATCCGGGCATCCAGGTTAAAGGCAGGCGGTACCCAGCATCCCGGCGCTTAATGAGGAATCAACAGCGTTGTGAAACAAGTGAGTCTGGGGAGGTTTCGAGCTACAGGCACAAGCGAAAGAAGAGAGCTTCTCCGAACACGCCTGGGGAGAGGGACACCTCGCCTCCCAAAAGATTTTCCGGACAGCAGCAAATGTACACAGTTTAATCCTACCTGTTAGAAAGGAACGACCAATAATGACTTAACGTTATGTCATGCATAACGCAGAACCTCACAGAAGTCATCCAACCAGGTGGTATTAGCATTCCTGGTTAATAGATAAGGGAACTGGGTAAGCAACTTGCTGAGGTTACACAGAGACACAGCGGGCCTCTAGGTACAAAGCTAGTGGCCTGGCTCCAGTGACTGTCCTCTAAGCCAGCGGTCCTCAGGATGTGTCCAGGTAACCAGCAGCAGCCTCACTTAGAAGGAACTGGTTAGAAACGCAAGTTCTTGGGCCCCCGTGCAGACCGACGAAATCACATACTTCGGTGTCAGGGCCTGGCAATCTGGGTGTTAACAAGCCCTCCAGTGTATTCAGATGCATGTGCTAGACCCTCACTATTCAATGGGGGTCTCGGTCCAGCTGCATCCGCATCGCTTGGGAGCTGATTGGAAATCCAAGCTCTCGGGCCCTGCCCCAGTGAGTCACAATCTGCATTTTAACATCTTCTGGGGATTTGTTTGCACATTAGAGTTTAAGAATTAAAAAGCATTGCTCTTCCCTATGAGAAGCAAACAGTTGGCCCTTAATATACTGTCAGAGCTCTCAATCCCAGGACACACATTGCTTGGTCTCAGAGGGAACAAAGCAGGGTTCTATTTTTCTTACCAGCGATTGGCTTAAAAATAGAAACGTGAGGATAATTCTAACCAATGAAACAGGAAAAATGAACATAAGTGTTTCCTTGGTATTAAAAAGCAACACAAAGGCCACCTCACACTCATTAGGATGGGTACTGTCTGGAAGGAAGGAAGGAAGGTAGGAAGGAAGGGAAACAAATACTGGCAAGGATGTGGAGAAATTGGAACATGTTGCACTTCCGGTGGGAATGCAACATGGCACCATGGAAAACAGTCTGGCAGCTCCTCAGAAAATGAAAAGTAGAATTACCATATGATCCAGTCATTACACTTCTGAATGCAGAGACAAAAGAATTGAAAGCAAGGTCTCAAAGAGATATTTGCACACCCATGTTCATAGAAGCATTATTCACAATGGCTAAAAGGCAGAAGCAGCCCAAGTATCCAACGGGTGAACAGATAAATGAAATGTGGGGTGTATGCAGAATGGGATCTTATTAAGCCATATAAAGGAAGGAGATTCTAACACACGCTAAAACATGGATGAAAGTTTAGGACATTACAGTAAGTGAAAGAAGCCCAGTCACCAAAAAATAAATACCGGATGATTCCATTTGTATGAGGTACCTACTGGAGTCCAATTCAGAGACAGAAAGTAGAAGCGTTGCTGCCGGAGGCTGGGTGAAGGCAGAACGCAGAGTTACTGATTAACGGACACAGAGTTTCGGTTTTGCAAAACGAAAAGGGTTTGGATGACCTGTTGCACAACAATGGAAATAGACGTCACCTACCAAACTGGACGCTTAAAAATGGTTGAGATGACAAATTCTATGTGACGTGGTATATGTTCTATCAAAATGAAAGATAATTTTTTTAAAAATGAAGCACAACATAGAGAACATCTCCTTTTCTGCCTCTGGATTTTATCTTGTCTTCCTGCAGTGATTGGAAGAGCTGCCAAAATTTTGGGACCCTCTGGAGCGAGAAAAAAAAGATGAGAAAAATACAAATCTTTGGTAATACCTTTAAGTCACTGCATTTAACAAGGCCTTGGATCAGCCTTATCTCCAGGATTCTTATAATGTAAAATATTTTTAATTACGGAAGCGACTTTGAGTGTTGTGTCACTTATGGCCAAAATCATCTTTACAGATACAGGGTTCTAAGTGCCCAACAAGAGGCACACCGCCAATACGGCTCATGAAGATGAAAAGGCCTGGCTTAGAAGCTTTCCACTCCCGCTGCCACTGCAGTGAACTTGTCTCACGGTGATTATACAGAGAGAGTCTCCATGTCCTACTTGCTCATAATTTTTTTTTTACTTTCCAGATTTTGCTGTGCAACATATGCTTTTATAAGTAATCACTAAATTACACTAACCACTTGGATGGCTCTCATATCATGAAATACAATGCAGCCATTAAAATGATGCTGAAGGGGGTGCCTTATTAACATGAAAAGCATCTTACCTGTGCACGAAGTGGGGGTAAATACAAGTTACACAGTGGTAAGATTCCGTTTCTTATATATGAATTATAGAGAAGCAAGCAGGCAGATGACTGATGGATGAATGGATAGAAATAAACAAATATATGTGAAGAGAGAACAAGAAAGCAAACAAAATATTTCTACTGATTATATCTTGGAGTTGGGGATTATAGCTATGTTTCATTTTATTCTTTAAAAAAAAGATTTTATTTATTTATTTGAGAAAGAGAGAGAGAGAGTGAGAGCACAAGTAGGAGAGAAGGATAGAAGGAGAAGCAGACTCCCTGCTGAGTCATCTGGGAGCCAGATGCGGGACTCAATCCCAGGACCCTGAGATCATGCCCTGAGCCGAAGGCAGATGCTTAACCCACTGAGCCACCGAGGTGCCCCTATTTTATTCTTTTACTTCCATACTTTTCTAAATTTTCTTCGATGAACCTACCTAATTTCTGATAATGAAAATAAAGGTCTTTTTAGGGCGCCTGGGTGGCTCAGTGGGTTAAAGCCTCTGCCTTCGGCTCAGGTCATGATCTCAGGGTCCTGGGATCGAGGCCCACATCGGGCTCCCTGCTCAGTGGGGAGCCTGCTTCCTCCTCTCTCTCTGCCTGCCTCTCTGCCTACTTGTGATCTCCCTCTCTCTGTCAAATAAATAAATAAAATCTTTAAAAAAAAACTACGGTCTTTTTAAAACCTCGTGTAATAATTTCATTGCCCCTCACTAAATGCCCCAGTTTCCTGTGCTTTGAATAGTTTCGATGTCATCAAGCCTTCCTCATTATTTGTCCCAGTGTCTGTCCACCACACACCCTTTCCTCACCTCTATCCTGCAGCCTCCAATACACTGACTCTTTAGAAATCCAATGAATTCCACAGTTACCACTGAGTGTAAAGTAGGAGTAAATATTTTTGAGCGAAACTTCAAAAAAGCTTTCTCATGAGAGAGGTCCAAGAGCTTTGGTGGAAGGAAGCCTATGCCGTTTGGCCGTACACAGCCTTTGTCAACCTGACTCTCAGCGTCTGCATGTTTCCTAAATTGGCAAAGATGCTGGAGACCAGAGTTGCACATAAATGAAGTGGGAGTGTTTCTAAGAACTAAGAGCTACCCGATTAAGAAATAGCGTGACTTTGGATCTCTGGACATGTCTCTCCTATAGAAGGCTGCAGATGGCAGGAACAGAGCCAACTGGGGTCCCTTCTATCCCTATCAAAGTGAGGTGATTTAGGTTCGCCACCTGGTTATTAGATTCGCCAGATGGCAAGCCTGAGTAACTGCTCAGAAAGAGAGTCACCAGCCAATCCATTACCCTTGCACAGCCGATACCGTTCATTCAACATGTGATGCACATACTAGGACATAATATGGGTAATGAGGCATCACAGAGCCATCATAAAAGCAGCCATCTGGGCTCAGGCGGGACAGCCCTGCGCGCAGGGGCCCTGGGAAAAACCCGACTGAGTTTTGTGCAGCAGGGACCAGGAAGAGGTGGGGGTGGGGGAGGCAGGAAGTGGGGTGCATGCCCACGTGTCTGCTGTCCACAGGATTCAAATATTTCGCTTCCATCGTTAAGACATTGCTGATTCCTGCCTGGTTCTGAGAATTGCCCGGTTCTCAGCTTTTCTGTGTTGTTATTTTCCACTTTGATGAAAAGTATATTTTTACACCAATGCAGGGAAAACAGAACTGTGACTAGAGGTGGATTTGAGTGCTTTGACAGTTCTAGTCCAACTCTGACAGTTAGCGAAAATGGCTTTCCTTTAGAAAAAGGGGTGTGTGTGTGTGTGTGTGTGTGTGTGTGTGTGTGTGCGCCTGGGGGCGGTGGGGAGAGGAGTTGGGGGAGGGTTCACGCCCGCTGACTCACCTCTGGAACAGGCTTGTGGAGGAAGCTCCAGCTGGTCCCACTGGGAACCACAGAGAAAAAGGCCCAGAAAGAAAAGCTGGTGACGCTGGCTGTGCCCCAGTGAGGCCCTGGCAGCCGCATGGAGGCTGCATTCCTTGTCATGGTTCCTGTCCCGCGGGGCTCCCCTGGTCCCCCCCCAGTGCCGACCCCGGCGCTGCCCACGTCATCCGACTGTCCCCGGCCATGGGCGTCCATGCACTTACCAGCAGGTGCTTCCTGGCTGCTGGGCACTGGCGGACACTGGCTAACAGGCACCCAGAATCTCTCTGTATGGTTCTTCCAACGACACATGAATCTCCAACGACCTCAAAAGGAAAAGTGTAATTAAAAATTAAATTAGAAAACCTTGAATATGTCTGACAGGGAGTGGATCAGCAGAAACAAGTGACAAGCTCCAGGGCTGCTGGGAGAGGGAGGCAGAGCTGGAAAGGAGCCCTGGACAGACTGTCAGGTGGAAAAGGGCATACACATGTGATGAGGGCCTCTGAGGGCAGACGTGGACGGGGGAGGACGTCAGGGCAGAGGCCACGACCTCCCGGGGGAGGAGGAGGAGGAGGGGAGAAAGCAGAGGTGTTGGGCAGGGGTGCGGCGTCCTGAGACAGGGACCCCCTTTCCAGGCAGGGCTCCAGCAGAGCCTGGGTGTCCGTCCAGAAGGCACCCTCTAGTTTTCCTCCTAGCTCTCGGAATGTATGAGATGCTGACCTATTTTCAAAATCAGTTTTCCTCACTGGCTCATTTTTGGTTCCAACTGACCTGTGACTGTAAATAAGGCCATCTGTGTCTCTCATCCGGCTCTTCAGAAGCTGAGGACTTTCCACCACTGAAACTTCTGAGCCGTTAGGTGGGGTGGGGAATGCTCCTGTGACCCACTCTCAGGAGCTGACACCGTGCCTGCTGCCATCTGAAGGACGACCTCCTCCAGGTGGTGCCTATAGCTCCCGTCACTGCCACGGGGGAGGGTCAGCGACACCCGGCAAGCCCTCACCCAGATTTCTATCAAACATTCAGGAGTAAACCTAAATGCCCAGGAGAATTCAAGGTCCATCACATTTTTACAGTATTGTCTATACCATGGTCACGTTCATCCCAGATCCTTGAAAACGTGCAATAACCCCGTGAGGCCAGAAGTACCCACCTCTCACAGAAAGAGTCCAAGTCAGAGACACAGCGGGTCTCACACCCCCAGCTTCAGACTCTGGTGCGCGTTTTTTATGCCCAACCCCGCTGCTCCCAGCCTAGGGTTTTGTCATCTCCGTCTAAAGATGGACTTCTCTGCTTCTTCTGATCTTGGCTTCGCTCTCTCACCGTTGACCCCCATGCGTCCCCATCCAGTTTCACCAGCATTATACTGTCAGCGTCTCCGTACTTCAAGGCGATGCACCTGCTCTGGGACTTGCTAAGTTGCCCGGACTACAGTGCCTCCGATCTCACTCGCCTGATGCTCTTTAGCCCCCAAGCACCTGCTCTTCTCCTCTGTCCTACTCCAGTCTAATTCCTTTTGGGGAGCAACCTGAAACAAGTCTTTCTTAGATGCCAACCTATTGGCTCTCGGTGGTGTTTCTGCACATTTCACAGCCAGCATGGTACAGAGCACGGCCAGACCAAAACCCGGGATTGCTTAGCCTCAGGGAATCAGCGGCAAGCAGCAGTCCCGGAGTCCAGCTGGGAGAGGCCAGATGGGAGGTCGATGACACCAGGAGTGGATACAGGACATCAGAACCACGGATGAGGAGTCAGAAACGCGGACGATGTTACGGGGGCAAGACCAAGGAAGCAAATAGCGTCCCGGTTTGTCTGAAATAGGGAAGCTTTCAAAGGGCCAGGTGTGGCTGTCTCCTTTTGTTCCACAATATCTTAGGCACCACCTGTCACCTGCCGGATGACGAATTCGGCAGCCTGAGAGTTCACAGGGGGCCCGCCTGCCTTGGACACAACCCGGTTGATTGGAGCCAAAGCACCTCACACAAGAGTGATAGGTCCAAGCCCACAGATACCTTCACCCCCTAAATCATAGAGAAAGTCAGGGTCGGAGGTTAATTGACAGTGTCCCTGATCAAAACAGACGCCTCGTCACAGCATATTTAGTGGAAAATACGTGGAAAACAAAAGTTGAATTCTCTATCTCGGCAGCAGAGCCTAAGACATCACTGCCAAGAAGAAAGCATTTAATAAAATCCTTTAAATTATACCTGGAGTAGGAGCTCTATGGAGCAACTAGGCAGACAGCAAATAGCCCAAACCCAAAGCTCATGGTGCAATGCAAATAATCCTGATAGGAACAAACAGCCCCAGCACATCGACCCAACAGATACTTACTGAGCATACCTATTACATGTCAGGCACCAAGCTAGCTCTGACATATACCAGAGCTACCCTTTGAAGTTTCTAAAGCAAGTAAAAATATACGTTCAAGTCTAATCCCCATAAAACTGAGTGACAAAGGTATTGTTATCCCCACTTTGCAGATGAGTAAACTGAGGCTCACCAAGTTTAGATGAATGGTCCAAGGTCATATGACTAGTACTCAATATATAGCTTAGATCCATGGCCACATAAATTTTTATGCATGGGAAAGGAATCTCAGGGAATACTTGTCCTTCAAGCCCCTGGATGCCTATGGACACTTTCCTACCTGTGCCAAAAGCCTGGTCCTTGACCTTTATTTACACTCACTGTCCCTCAGATGTCTCCACCTGTAATACTTCTTCTATAGGAAGGGTAATATATCCGCTTCAAGTAACAGAAAAAAACAACTAAGAGTGCCATTAGCAATAAAAACAATTTTACATAACAGGAGATGCAAAAGTAGGCAATTCCAGATTTGGCCCCTTAGTTCACAGATGTCATAAAAGAAAAAGATAATGCATTGAAAGAACTAAGATCTTTCCTTCTTTCCACTCTACCATGTTTAGGCTCGTCACCTCACATCTATGAAATGGCTGCTTCGACTCTGCAGTTTCATGTTCTCACAGGATTTTATCCAAAGGCAGACCCAGGTCACATGACTACCCAGCAGCAAGAATCTGGTATTTGTGTCTTTCATTTGTGTCTTTCATGGGAAGGGAGAGGAGCCCAAGGGGGAAGTTGGGAATGGCTATTGAATAGCTAATCAACAGTCTCTGCTATTGGTAACTTTCTGATTCCTGATTAGGGTCAGAGCTGAAAACTAATTCTTCCTGAGCAGGAAATAATGGATTTTTTGACACTACCTATAGGTTGCTTTATTAGTTTTCTATTGCTGTGTTATAGCTTAATGCAGCTTAAGTTTTGGCAACTTAACACAATACCCATTTATTTTCTCACAGTTCTGTGGGTCAGAAGTCTGGGAAGTTGAGTAGGTTTTCTGCTTAAGTACTTGCAAAGCTGAAATCAAGATGTTAGCTGGTCTGAGCTCTCATCTGGAGCTCTAGGAAGAATTCGCTTCCAAGCTCATTCAGATCGTTGGTAGAATTCAATTCCTTGCAGCAGTAGGACTGGGGTCTCCATGGCCTTGCTGGCTATCCACCAGGATCACTCTTAAGTCCAAGGACCGTTCTCCAACCTTGAGCAAGGCCCCCCTCCATCTTTAATGCCAGCAACGGTGCACTGACTCCTTCTCATACTTCGATCTCTCTGACTTTCCCTTCTGCCACCAGCTGAAGAAAACTCTCTGCTTTCAAGAGCCTTAAGTATTAAAGTAAGCCCACCCAGATCATCTGCCTACTGCCATAATCACAGGAGTTAATACCAGAGGGTCAAGACCATGGAAGCCATCTTAAAATCCCATCTACCTCAGTTACCATTTAAAAAAAAAACAAAATCAGGATTTATTCTTGAAGGTCAAGATAGGGTAACCCTTCCACATTCACAGTAAGGGCAGGAGGACTCCCAGTCAAAACAGGGACTCTGCAAGCCAAAAATTAAAGGAGAGAATGGCTGCTGGGTGGACAACCAAGAGTGTCTGATTTGATCAACTCTTCTGCGAAACTGAGATATTAAGCCTAACTTAGCTACACGGTGGAATCCCACCTTGCTGGCGGACATCTTTTTTATTTTATTTATTTATTTATTTTTTTTTTTTGAAAGGCAGGCAGAGAGAGAGGAGAGAGGAGGAAGCAGGCTCCCTGCTGAGCAGAGAGCCAGATGTGGGCCTCGATCCCAGGACCCTGGAATCATGACCTGAGCCGAAGGCAGCGGCTTTAACCCACTGAGCCACCCAGGCGCCCCGGACATCTTTTTTAAATGAGAACATGGTGCCGGTGTCCCACTGATGCGGAAATGGATTCCTGCTTCACTTAAATCCGCCCCCCACACACACACACTCCCTTCCTCAGCCTGCAGCTCCTCAGCCTGCCATGTCCCCACACAGACTCATGAAGAATGCTGACCAACGGGGAGTCTGATGGGGTTTTCATAGAACATATTTAATGTGGCTAGATTTCTCATGTTGATTTTTCAACTCTACTCTCTCAGAGCTCCCACAGAACAGCCCTCTGCCCATGGTGTTTAGAATGAGCCCTGCGGACTTTTCCAGATCCTTCTAAAGAGAAATCCCACTCCCTCTCCTCTACAGAGATGCCTCATGACCAGCTCTTTCAATGCACTGTTCTCTGTTTCCCTGCCTTAAACCTGACTCAGACCCCCTGTGGTTTTTAGTTCACTTTGTTTTCCCTGCTTTATGATATCTATGTGGACTTCACCTCCCCCCACACACCAAAAAGTCTAAAATCCCAAGTCAGATGTCTCCAAGGAGCTGATGTGTGTTTGCACAAACACGTGAAGATTCTTCAGAACTACAGATTATCCACCAGGAACAGCTCGATGCCTTTGAGAACTCTCTACTTTCATGGATGTTGTGTTTACCTTTTATTTTAAGTGCTTTCAAGCCCATTCTCTTGAAGCACCTTGCCTTACCAGGAGCCCTGCTCGTTTGTCTTGTTGCCTCCTTCACTCAGAGGCCTCCATCAATCAGTTTCTGAAACAAGGCAGGTTCTGTGCGCAATCAAAAGCCACCACATCACAGCTGACGGCAAGAGAATGCAGCGAGCATTGTTGCTTGTACACAGGCCTTCGCCTCTTTGAGAAGTACGTTTGAAATGAATGAGGCAGACGAGAGTGGTGGCTTCAAAAGCAGCTGTCCTCCTCTGGGCTTTCTTGTTGAAAAGTCCCGAGCAGCACTGTTACTAGAAAGTAAAGAGAATAAAAGGCAAATTGGAGGCAGGCTACGGGTTTCCTAGATGAGAGACTCACACCTGGCCTTGGCCAGGCTGTGCCACTGGACATTTGCCTTTCCTTTGTAGATTTTGGTTTGCAAGGTTAACATGAAAGAGGCTGTTTATTTTTTTCCCAGGAGATTATGAATAAAAAATACATAAATTTCCTTCACCAAGAGCCTAGCCCAGAAGTATGACAGGCTCCTCTCTTCTCTGGTGCCCCTTAAGGTCATGATTGTTGGTCATAGAGCTGCGGGCACCACTGTTGCCATGGTTATGATTTCTGCACCAGGGGATTGGCTGATCCTTGGCCCAGCTCTTCCACCCTGCTGTCATCTCCCCTGCAACAAGAGGCCTCCTTATTCCCTGATCCATTTTGTATTTGGCTGGAATGTTAGCACAGTTTTCCATGGCACTTCATGAACCTTCCATGACCAACACTTAATGACCCTAATGTTGATTTGGACCTAAAGTCTTGGGCTAGTGGAAAAGTTAAAACAATATTCAGGGCTCATATAGATGATGATCCTAATAATTGGTTTGAGGATCATCGCCTTCCTCTCGATTGCAGAGGCTTTGCAACAAAGGCTTGGAAGTTCAGAGCAAATATCTGGCCCACAACCAGGAAGCGAAAAGAACGGTACGATGTGTATTTGACATGAAACCTCATTCATGAGTTCACCTTATTTTTCCCACACTTATCTTCCATACCTGAATTCTTCTTTTTAATAAGTCTTGCATTGTTTGCATCTTTTAAAAGTGCCTTAAATTGTTTTGAAGCAAGTCTAAATATAAAAAAAAAAAGTGTAAGTATATTCCTCAGAAATCCAATGGAAGAAAAAAAAAGTGCAAAGGTTTTTCTGGCCAGGAAGGGAAGACTGCAGAGTGCAAAGCACCTAGAACATATTCTGTGTAGAAAGCAAATGGGATCATTTAAATGCATATTTTCTGTTGAAGAAAAAAATATGCACATGGTGCTCGCTTTGGCAGCGCGTATGCTAAAACTGGAATGATACAGAGAACATTAGCATGGTCCCTGCTCAAGGATGACATGCAAATTCATAAAGCATTCCACATCTTTGATATTGGTCAAAGGGTAACAAACTCCCAACTATAAGATAAATAAGATCCGAGGATCTAACGCACAGGATGATGACTATAGATAACAATATTGTTTTATATACTTGAATGCTGTCGACAGAATAGATCTTAAATGTTATCACCACACACACACACACACACACACACACACACACACACACACACACCATAATTATGTGAGGGATGGAGATGTTAACTAACTGCACTGTGGTCAACCTTTTGCAATATATCTACATACCTAATCATTACGTCCAAACCTTAAACTTACATATGTTGTGTGTCAATAATATCTCAGTAAAGCAAAGGAGAAAAAATTACAACTACAGAGAAACACACATACACACACACACACACTGGCTTCAAGAAAACTGGAATTTCCAGTACAGAGGAGGCATAAAGACATGACACTCCTAATCTCAGGAAGCCCCCTAAACAATGAGGGTCCTGTTACGTCAAGTCACTCACACGAGATTTTGGTCAGTCCCTTCAAAAGCCTGGGGTGGGCTGTGTGGACATTTCACACCAGCAGGGAGGTGCTTGGGGGTTCTGGGAATCCCAGTTCCTTGCACACAGTAAAAACTTCACAAATATCTGCTGAATAGATGGAAAATATAGGTAAAACAAAATAAAGCAAAAACACAACCACAACAAAAACCATTATGCCTATGTGCTAAGTTCACAGATAACCTTCAAATGAACTCGGGCAGAAATGATTTAGCAGCACCCAGAAAAACAGGTGCAGCACAGGGCCCCAGTCCCTTGAATCCTCTCGACAACACTTTGAGATAGATGTTTTTATCTCTACTGTTTTTCAGGTGAGGTTAAGGAAGGTTAACTAATTTGTGCAAGACCCCATTGCCAATAGGTAGGATTTAAGCCCAGAGCCGTCTGATTCTAACAGACTATTCCCTCCATCTACCCCATTATTGCCCAAGCTCTTCTCCTGTCAAGAACACACATCTGAGGTCCCATTCCAAAGGCACTGAATCAGAGTCTCTGGGGAGGGACTGGGAAGCATACGTTTTGCAAGAGACAAGATGATTAGATCATCAGAGAAGTTTAAGAAAACAGCCCTGTTGCCTCAGGTGGGAATTGCACCCACCTCCCCTTCTCACCGATCACAATCAGAGATTTCACAAACCAGAGATTTGAAACTCATACAACAAAAATCAATCGCGTCGTTCTGGAGTTTATCGGGTTCTAATATTATAGGCTATTTATTCCTCACTTTGGTGCTCTAGCATTTTGTCTAAGGTTATCTGGATCCTGAAGGGCAAAGACAATTCTGGAAAGTTAAAAACAGATGCTAGTGGAGTCCTCATATTTTTTGGTTTTCCTCTCTGTCCCTCCTTGGTCCTTCAGAGCAGAAGTTAAGAATTCAGCTTGAACTGAATTCTTGAACCCAATGAAGGTCCCAGCAGCTTGAACTGACGCAGAGGTTCCCGGCTGTGCGGGGGCTGGAGGACGGCTGGAAGGAGAGCCCCAGGCTGAGAATCAGTCCTCGTGTCTGGTTGCCCACCAGATGGCTGTCATTGGACGAGCAAATTCCATGATCCAGGAAGTAGAAAATCCATCACCGCTTGGTTTGCTTTTCTTAGTGTCAGTGTTTCCACACCCGACGACAAGAGGAGAGGCCGAAGAAGTCTGCAGCTTCAATCCCCATCATGGAAGGCAACGGCGTATTTGTACTACCTAAATCCTTCATGAATTAGATGGGAAGCAAAACAGTGATTCCTGACAGGGCTGAATATAAGTCAGGCTGTGAAACTCCACAGCGCAGCCAGAAGTAGAGACGGACGAGTTGACCTGAAACCTGACCGCTGCCTCTCAGCAATTTGACTGTAAGTTATTACCGTTTTCTCAGAGAAATTTGAGACAGGGTTAGAGAAGAGTACAGAGCTCATTTCCCCCATGTTGAGCACAGATCGTTGTTTTAAGAATTTGTTTTATATGCTATTGCCAAGAAACTTGCTTTGAATGAAATTTGCAGGCTTGCTATCGATAATAGCAAAAAATGACAGTTACATTTTACAAATAATAGTTTAATATGCTTTACTATGCTTCTATGCCAGAATGTTCTTGATCTCCTTTAATCTTCACAACTCGATAAAGTTTATACTCTTAATTAACATGATTGTACACATAAGGAAACCAGTAGCTTCCTCTTCATAGAGTCCTTAAGTAATTTGCAACAAGTCCATAGCTCTTAGCTGAGAGCCCATCTCATATCACTGTACCAACTGCATTCCAAGGGAGCCCATAAATATAGGCCATTTGTTTTGCCAAAGACAAATTCCCACATTGGGTTAAAACATAAGACCCCACAATATGTTTGTTGCTTAAAGGTAGGTATCTGTAGGGACACCTGGGTGGCTCAGTTGGTTAAGCGTCTGCCTTCAGCTCAGGTCATGATCTCAGGGTCCTGAGATCGAGTCCCGCATTGGGCTCCCTGCTCAGCGGGGAGCCTGCTTCTCCCTCTGTCTGCCTCTCCCCAACTTGTGAGCTCTTTCTTTCTCTGACAAATAAATAAATAAAAATCTTTTAAAAAAAAAGGTTATCTGTAATAAAATGATGCAGAAATGCTAAAAATTTTTAAAAAATGTTTTATTGAGGAAATTCATGCAACAAGAAGGAAACATCTGGTAAAAGTGGAATCATATAAAAGAGATTCTGAAATCAAAAAAGTGGAGGGAGGGTGCAAAGAGGCTCCTGATTATAATGAAAAATATAAAAACAACAGTGAAGACATGGATTACCCAAGTTAGAAATGTAAAAACAAATGGAATAAATGAAAACAAACTACTGTAATGGGAGGTGTGAATTCATGATCAGTCTAAGACAAAAATGAGACAATATTTAAAAATTAAACAGATAAATTTCAACAGACAAAAATGTAGAAGTCATTGAAGATGTGACAAAAGTAGATATAAGTTTGAAAAATAAAATAGAAGTTATGAATGCTATACACTTAGTATGGTAGAACCAGTGGACATACATTGAACTCAGAAACAACACGGATGATACATTTTTCTCAAGGTACAGGGCATTGGTACGTATATGTTAACTCTTAAATAAAGTTCCAAAAAGGAATCCAGAGGAAAGTTATAGAGATATATTTTCTCATCACAGTGCAATAACACTAAATGCTAATGATATAAGTAAAAATACAATGAAAGGAGCCTTGGCAAAATAATGATTGAACCTACAGCCTTGGAAGCAGACAGTCTAGGGTTTAGACTATAACTCCATCCCTTACTGCTGTGTGACCTAGGCAATTTATTGAACCTCTCTGAATGTTGGATTCTTTATCTAAAAATGTGGCTCTATTTGGCAAAGATGTTATGAATTTTATCTATAAAGTACATACAATAGGGGTGCCTGGGTGGTTCTATCAGTGAAGGAGCAAACTCTTAGTCTCAGCCCAGATCTCAATCTCAGGGTTGTGAATTCAAGCCCCCGGTTGGGCCCCAAGCTGGGCATAAAGCCTGCTTAAACAAAATAAAACAAAACAAAATGGTAATATAATATTAAGACTTAAAGGAAGGCTAAAACCCATATGTCATACAATTATGATCCCATATTTTCAATGTACTCGTATTTTATTTAACTAGGAAAAGCCCAGAATTTTTGTTGATTGAAAGCCAAAGTCTAGGGGTGCCTGGATAGCTCAGTCAGTTGAGCATCCACCTTCAGCTCAGGTCATGATCTCAGGGTCCTGGAATAGAGCCCTGCATTAGGCTCCCTGCTCAGCGGGGAGATTGCTTCTCCCTCTTCCTCTGTATCCCTCTTCCTCCACTTCTGCTCTCTCTCTCTCTCTGAGACAAATAAATTTTTAAAATCTTTAAAAAAAAAAAAAGAAAGAAAGCTAAAGCCTAGAAAATATATCTCTAAATACTAACAGTGCTCGGGCGCCTGGGTGGCTCAGTGGGTTAAAGCCGCTGCCTTCGGCTCAGGTCATGATCCCAGGGTCCTGGGATCGAGGCCCACATCGGGCTCTCTGCTCAGCGGGGAGCCTGCTTCNAAGAAAGAAAGCTAAAGCCTAGAAAATATATCTCTAAATACTAACAGTGCTCATCAGTATGCCCTGGGAATTCTGCTGATTTTTGTTATTTTGCTTTATTTTTTTACTCTAAATATAGGCTTAAGGCACAAAACAATAGTAAATATGAAAATAAATATAGATTTCTTTAGAACATAGTACAAGAAGAAAATAAATATTAATATATTGAGTGTCCTATAAGTGGGGATTGCTGTGAACATACAGTCATTTCAGTTGTTGCCGCAGTCACCATCATTATTGTAAATTCTAAAATGCTTTCCTTCTCTTTCTGTGTATATGTATACACACACACACA